>JAQQAE010004367.1:0-18884 GCA_029823295.1 Pseudamia nigra | reverse complement strand
ACATGTACAGAGGAGGAATAGTGAATATATCGGTAGTAGGATGCTGAGGTTGGAACTGCCAGGCAGAAGGTCTAGAGCATTGGTGTCAAACTCTGGCCCGCGGGCCAAATTTGGCACCTCGATTCTCCACCTGTTCTATCAGCATCTCTTCTCATCACTCTCTACATGTTCTGTCCCATCGGCTGCTTTAACACCTCTCCCTCAAACAGCACTTTCCAATCCGCTAATGAGAGAGAGTTCACAAAACACGCCCACATCCTCCAAATAGTTGTCATATCAGTGAAACCCTAGCTGAAAACCACGCCTACGCAAACTCGATCGTAACACCGAATAATCCCAAAATGTGTGGAAAAGGGCTTGTAGTAACAGCTAGTGTGTACTGATAAAAAAGCAAAGTTGTTTTTCTGTCTCATCCAAAAACATCACACGTATTTAATTTTGAACTCACCAGTAGAATGCTGTTTATTACAGATATAGCTGTAATTTGACCTTCTGACTGCTAACTTTATACCAGTTATGGAAAAAAATAATTTACTTTTGTTGTCTTTTATGCCATGTTTCAGAAGTTCAGTTGATAGTGATAGACACATGTCAAGCCTACATGGCCCAGCTCAATGCATGCTTCACAATAGCCATTTGTATTGCTGTACACTATACAGCAGGAAGATATATACTGCGCTACTGTCAGATTTCAAAGGCTACGGCTGTTTGTAGCAGGAAGGCATTCTGAATTCAATCACTCAGAATCTTACTCTGTCAGAACCCATAAACAGTGGCTCCACAATTACCAACAATTACAGACTAAACTTCCATCTACTGTTACCAAATGATTTTTTTGTGTATGTCATAGGGACCTTATAAATGAATGTGTGTAAAGAGCTGTTTGTTTTTTCATCGGGTCTGCAATCTTCTAATCCTGGAGCACTTCAAAGTATTTACAGGAACAAGCCATAACAGGATCAGCCTCTGAACAAGGCAGCAGATCAAAGTGAGGGGCTGCTGCCGACATAAATATGGAAATAATGTGACTCAGTGGGAACATAGGGTGTAACAGGGACTAGATTGGCAGACAAGAGAGAAAAAGGTTGTAGACACTCAAGAGAGGAAGAGGCTTGGTTTGAAGTCGATGCTGATTTTGTATAACTCAGTTACTCAAGTTCACTGTTTTTTTATTATACCCCCAGAGCAATTTGTCTTGCAGTTTGCGGATTTTTCCTTGACCCAAACCTGGCGTCGTGGGGGGTTCAAACCAGTAGGTGCTTTTTATTGAGTGAGTTATGTGATCATATAAAACAAAAAATTCTAAAAATAACAGCGAGCAGAGCTGTGCTGCCGAAACTTGGCTGATTTCTTTGTATGCAGGTAGTCTGAGCTCCATTAACAAATGATGATGCATTGGCAAATGTCACTGCATTCTCAACGGAAAACAGAACCTCACAGGTCACATGCTGATGAAACGCTGGACCTGATCCATGATCATTTTTATAACCTTTGAAATCACAAAGGAAATGTCAACGTCTAAAATCAACAAATGTTCTGGGGAGTTGCTGACATAAACAAGAAGCAGTTTTAAACCGTTTTTTTTTTTTTTTGTATTTCTCATAAATATTTGGCTCGGGGCTGAGTGATATGGCTAAAGACCATTTGACTACATAAGTTAGATTTTATTGTCACACTTATTACAAAATGTAGTTGAGTAATAACCCATTTTTAACAGCTTTTTCTCTGTTTTTTTAATTGCCTTGGGCTGTATGTGATGGCTTTTTGTTCTCTGACTAGAAACTCATCATGTTCATATAGTTTCCACCAGAATTAGTGCAATATTTTGACAATAGCTGGTAAAATAAGCACCTGGTCCATATTTCCTTAATCACACATACATCTGTGATGCTGCAGTATTTCCATTAATCTAATAGACTGTGGTCTAATTTATCATGCCAGAAATTTATATTGAAGCAAAATGTTTTTCTACTCAAATGTAATTAAATCATTTGTGTAAATCAGACTTCACTGTCTGAAGCTGTTATTTCATCATTATATCTTCAGCAGCACCGTACAACACTATCCACAAATTCAGCAAGTTAATGTGAAATAAATAAATACACATTAGCACTTAAAGTCACTGAAAACCACTCTACATGGACTTAAATAAACCTCAGTGCATTAATGTTAACAGTTCACACTACAACACTCTGTAAATATCATGATGAGCCCCATACTTGGGCCTTTTAAAATGTCTGGCAACCGAGTCGGAAATTTTGAACAACATTGTTACTTAATGACTGTGCAATCATCTGAAAAGGAGATCATATGCCAAATTAGGATTGATCATTATTACCTAGCCCTAACTTGGATTACATTTATCAGCCTTAAATTCATGTGTTTGCATTCATTCTATACCCTGGTTTCAATTTGTGTTACACATCATACAGTCCATCTGTGTTTGGAGTCTACGGCTCATGTTGGCTGTTGGTGTTAGACCTCGCTGCAGTGGTTTCAGTGAAGGTTGGGTTTGGATCGGGCTAATTGGAAACACCACAGACACAACACTCAAAGCAGAGTTTCCCTTTCGGTGCCATCTTCCAGTTTGAACTGTGATCGCTCTCCCTAATTCATCACTAATATAGCAGATATTGTTGCTTTACTTCACAGAGCTTTAACAACAATTTGCTACTTATAAATGCAACATGTTACGTTGGTTTTGTCTGGATTTGTTGGTGTTTGTGAGCTTTTCAGTGTTGGATGTTTTATTGGCCTTGAGCAGACATCTGCTCTTATGCTGTTGCACTTATGTTCAAGATTTTAACTTGCAATAACATGCTTTCTGTTACTTGCCCTTTTGTTATTATTATGAGGTTATTGCTACACGACTGTATCTTCAGTGTGGTTAATTTTATCTGATTGCTTTAGGAATGTTTTGCACCGAAACCATTCAAATAAATGTTTTCTTTGTAATATTGGACTAATGCAAAACATAAGATACAAGGTTTGACACATGCAAATGCCTCTACATGATTTATATTTCAGTAATCATCAAACATGTCTATTTGTAAAACCCTTTCAGATATATTTTTTGATTTATCATCACATTACACATCGAGTAGCCGGAGGAACTTTATACTGTACTTACTTTTGAGTTGTGCTACTGTTTACCTCTTGGATGGAAGGTGTTCCTAGTTATTTTAGTAGCTGAACGTTCCAGTCTGCTTAGCAGTTAGTCACTAGTCAGTCGTGCACAGACAGAAACCAGCTGTGACTGGAAAACAGCCTGATGCACCGAAGTCAATGCTATTCTATCCAGTCTAGTCACTTTAGCTCAGTCTTACAGGTTACAATTGTGACCTCAGAAGCTTTTCAATCAACTCACGGTTTGAGTAAAAAATATTTATGTCACAACCTTGCACAACTTGATCTCGGCACCGCTGGCCAGCAGGCTATGTCACCCAAGGTAATCAATTTATGTGAAGTTTGTGTTGGATTTTACTGTTTGTTTATCTTTTTTTGACAGATTTCATACAATGACATTTCCAACCAACCCAGCCCACCCCTCCCCAAATCCATCAAACAACCAACTGGGCATCAACAGTTTAGATAAAAGTTCTTTCAATTTAGAAATAACATAAGTTCATGTTACTACTGTCTTTGGTTGGGCATTATTAATGCACATTTACTGCATGATGGGTTAGAGGTTTTTTTTTAAGCAAATGCAATTTCTTATGAAAGTGTAATATGAGATAAGATAAGATAAGATAAGATAAGATAAGATAAGATAAGATAAGATAAGATAAACTTTATTTATCCCACACTGGGGAAATTCCTTTGTAGCAGCAGCATACAGTGTTGACACAGAAAATAAATATAAAATAATAATAGAGCACACATGCAGGTACAGGATTTGAAATAAGATTAAAAATAAGGTCAAAAAGATAAATAATAATAAAGAAAAAAAATACTTCATTTACATACAGCATAAGAAGTAAAGGCATCAAGGAAGAAAAGTATTTCTGGCATCAAGCCAGCAATACTTTTCAATATAAAGGCATCAAGGAAGAAAAGTCAGACTGGATTATGTACAAAGTGCAATAATTTTTAGAAATGGGATTATTTACACAATGCAATGTTTGAAATACCAAGAAAACCAGGTTCATATTTAAAGTTGAAAAATGAAGAAGAAAAAAAATTGAAAATTGCACAGCATGACTGAGGAGGAGTAGAGTGTTATATAAATATGAATGAGTGTGTGGGGTTGTCATATGCCATCAAATATGGTATAAGTATTCACTTTGAGTCAAGGTTGTATAGAAATGATCTGGTGGCCAAGGTTGCTATGACCTTGTGTCCGTCTAGTCTAATGAATGACATACATCTGAGGTCAAAATTATTGGCTCCCCCATAAAAATGTTCTCAGTAGCTGTTTAAAAGAATCATAATCAGATTTTTATCAGAACATTTCAAAGCATGCTATCTTTATTTATGTTATCACATTAGGTTATTTTTATTTACAAACAAAACAGAGTTATTTGAGGAAAATGAAAATGACCAGGATCAGTATTATTAGCCCCCCTCTCCTTGAATCTCCACCTTATCGTGCAGGAGGGTTTGTGTGCCTGAGTGATCCGATGAGTTATGTTGTCAGAGGCAGAAGCGTCTTTCAAGGCAAATTCGTCCTCTGTGACCCTTATGATGAAGAAAATCAGGAACCAGAGCACCCCACACGGGAGTGAGAGACTGGGGCCCCTCCCTGGAGCCAGGCCTGGGGTAGGGGTACGCCAGACCTCTAGTTATGAGGTCTGGTCAGGTACTACCTGAAAAACGAATGTGGCTCCACTTTCCTGTGGACCCACCACCTGCAGCAAGGGTTGTAAGGGTCCAGTCCTGTGTGGTTTGGGTGGCAGCCTAAGACGGGGGCCTGGGTGGTCCAATCCCTGGTTGCCAAAACTAGCTCCAACTGGGAGTAAGCCCTGGGGCAGACCCAGGACACGCTGGAGGGGATATGTCTCTTGGCTGGCCTGGGAATGCCTGAGGGTCCCCCCAGAGGGGTTGGAGGAGGTGGCTGTGGAGAGGGAAGTCTGGGCTTCTCTGCTTAGGTACCTGCCCACATGACCGTGACCAGGATAAGTTGAAGATGATGGATAGATGGAATATTATTAATCCCCAGAAGAACTGAGCTTTTTATTCAAGCATAGCACAAACCACCACATTCAATAATGCTCTAACATTTAACATTTGTTCAATATTCAGTTCAAGGAACTTGTAAAAGCACCATGCCAAAAACAAAAGAAATGAGTTTGGATCAGAGAGGAAGAATTATCCATGGGCACAAAAATGGAAAGAGATATGCAAAGTTATCAAAGTGCTTCTGAGTGTCCACAACTGGCGGGAGAAACATGGGAAACAATTTAAAACAAATTCAGTTTTTAGATGTGGGCTAATAATTTTGACCTCATCTGTAAATAATCAATGAATGACTTTCACAAAAGTTGCTAAACTGAATTGTAGGTAAGCAATGATCATAAATGTATTTGATTCAACATCCAGTTAATGTTTTCTGGTAATGGTTTATGGTTCCTCTATGGTGACTGACAGTTTCAGTGACCCTGTACATACACTGTGCATTATATATTTAATGCATGTCATCATAAATGTAGTTTTCCAATAACTTTTGAAGCTGGACTGAACTGCAGCCAAGCCATCATTCCCTTTGTTCTCTCTGAAGCAGAGAGCTTTTGTGCTGCTCGGTGTCTGGAGATTTGTTCTGTGAAAGCTGAATCTCCAACTTCAGCCTGATAGGAGACCCTGAGTCATCTTGACTCAGTGTATCCACTGGGTAATGAGACCATTTAAAAAATAATAATGTTCTTAACCCTTTATAGGGCACTCATCGAAATACTAGAAGATTTTGTTCATTTTGATTTAGAATTTATTTGGTTCACTTTGATTCATTTTTCTTGATTATTTTGTATTTTTTTCCTTAATTTTCCGTCTTATTTTAGCTCATTTTCTTTATCTTATTCTTTTCTTAATCATTTTTGTCTACTTTCATGAATATTTTAGTCAATTTGCCTCATTTTCTTGACTATTTTGTTTGTTTTCCCTCATTTTTCTTGATTAATTTCTTCATTTTCGTTCATTTTCTTGAGTATTGTGTTTATTTCTACTAATATTCTTCATTATTTTGTTCATTACTTCAATTCATTTTATTCAGTATTTTTTTCATTATTGTTTTTTTTTTCTCCGTTGGATACAGTGGAAAACAAACTGCAGTACATCCAAAAAATAGCGAGAGTAATTTCAAATAACTTATGTAAATATTGCCGGGAAAACAAGTAAGTGGACTTTCCAAAATATTGACATGGGGGTGACAACTTTAAAGCCTGCAGAAGTTACCATGTATGGTGCTTGCCCGATATTCAGAGTTAATAATGTTTTGTCACCGTGTAGAATTTTTTGTTTCATTTTTCATGTTCAGTTGATTTATTAAAGTCACACCATCTTGTGTATTTCCACAGAAATGCATCCACTGAAGGAGGAATGAAACTCTTTACAATCACACAACTTGTTGTAGCTTATGATGATCAAACAGTTGTTTAATTTCCACTTCCTTAATCACAAGTTATGTTTGTATTTGCTCTTCAGTTTTGTGTGTGTGAATGTTTGTGTAGGCAGTTTATGAACTGCTCTTTTGCTTTTGTGTGTGCAGCAGACAGTGTGTGTGTGTGTGTGTGTGTGTGTGGGCGCAGGGCAAGAATTAAAGAGGCCCTGCGATGAATATGTAGCGCAGATGTAGCAGCCAAGCTCAAAGGCTTGTGCCTGGAGGCTGTTTGACACTGTAGGAAATGTCGTCTCTGACAGGAGGCAAAGCGTCTGCAGGGTCGCTAGGTTGAACTAATAACTGAGATCTTCAAAATGATATAAACATATACAGAAGGATACATTTGTGACCCTTCCAGAGGAGCCTTTCTGTTTAACAGAATAATAGAAGCTGTTGCCATAAGTCTGGGAGAGCACTTTTACGACTTCCCCATTTAATTTCTGTTCCTAACATAAAGGCATTTGTAATATAATAAATGCCAGCAACTTCTAGAGGGAAAATCTATAATTCACTCCAGTTGTGTAATTTATTCCATTTGTTTAGTCACAAAGGGCTTTGGTCCGGATCAGGAAACTAGAGAGACAACTGTCTTTCGAAAGCGAGCAGACTGGCCAGTGATCAGTCAGTTCCTCCGGAGCAAAAAAAAGAGCAAAGCGTCTCTCTGTAGTCTCAACAACGCCTCCGAGCTCACGGGTCGTTTCTACGCCATAAGGAAACTCCATGTCAGCGTTTCATTTCTGGACTCCCACTCTCTCTGACACAGCTCGCCGTGTCTCTGTCTCTCTCCTCCCTTTTGGATTGTTCGCTCGGCTTGCGAAAAAACACACACATGCCTGTAAACAAGCAGAAAAAAACATCCATTAAAATTCTGTGAACTGAAGCCACACAGTACCACAACATAATGCTAAGCAGCGTGTAAGGAGCGTTTGATTTAGCAGCTGGCCTGCGCGCACACGCTGTAGCCAGCGACGTGCCATTTAAACAGTGAGCTGCTTCGGGTTTGCCAGCAGCTGATAGAGAAGTGGATTTGTGACCAGAAAGTTGCTGAAAGTCTGAAAAGGCTGTCAGGCTGCCCTTACCATCATTCACTCCACTAGAGCTGCTGTGTGGCCAGTAGTTGATGACTTTGGATATTTTTGCAGCTACCAGGTGTGAACGTGTCTAACTGTATAAATGTGAAGCAGGGTGTTGGTGAAAAGAGCATGTATTGGTTTTTTGCTGGAAAAATAAAGTCTTTAGGACAGAAAAGCCGTCTTCGTACCAATACTTTACATCCAAGTGCGCATTCTACAATAGTCTGGATTTGTCTTCAGATTGTTTAGAATTTCACATTTCTGTCTGGCTGCTCAGTTCCAAATACTATTTTAGGTCCGTGTCCCTGTCTTCAGCGTTTGTGTTTATTTTTCTGGCAGTGAAGGAAGTCTACATCAGTAGATTTGGTGGGGACACGGTATATTTGGACGCCTTTGCTCGTGTACGATAGGGGCACATTGTGGTGTGTGTTTGTTTGCACCTGCATCTCTGTCGAACAGTCAAGAAACATGCAAACTTCCTTATGAAATACAGTTAAAAATGAAGGGATTTCATGATAATCGTTACCATTTTCACCTGACTTTCATCCATATCTTCAAGATTCAGCCCAGATGTTGCTACTTTCAAATCATATGTTCTGATTTTATCTCCATATGTTCAAGTTTTATGCCGTGTATTCTGATTTTCATTCCATAAATTCACACTTTATTCTATAGAAGGTCCCATGATTCTGTTTGGCCAATTAATTAGCATCAATTTACAAACTTAAAGCCATAACCTGATATTCACCATTAGATGTATCGATGGATTACTTGCAATTTGATATTCAATAAAGGTCCAGTGTAGTGACACTTAAGTTTATATCTGTATTTTTTTATGAAATGTGATTTGATTTGTTCCTGGTTTTCTGATGGTGTCTTTGTAAGTCATACAGACCATCTAATCTCCCGCTTTTAAGCAGGAAACACATTCTCAACATGACATGGGATCAGATTCTGTCACAGAGCTACTGTAAAGACACGATGATGACCTTTTTTTGAAAGGAAAAAAAAAGACAAATTTTAACTGTAATATGATTGATTGTATTATGGGATGCTTTAAAATACAATTCTACAGGCTCACAGAGGTGTGACTTATGACTGGTTATGACTTGTGGTGTCACAAATCATAAACGTTCGAAACAGCTTGTGTAGATTTTTAAGGACTGGCAACACTGATTTTTCACCGCTTTTGTTTTACACTCCAAACTTCATAAAAATCTTAAAAACCTAAAAAGATGGATTTTTATGGTTTGGGACATTTAAAAGATTTATTTATTGATTGATGTAGGTGTTTATTACTTTGACTTCGATGTTCAGGTCAACAGTTATGTAATTTCTAATAGAGCTGCAAAAAATAATCAATTAATCTAGTTGTAAGCACTTATTGAACAATTACTGTACACTCAGTGGTCACTTTATTAGGTACACCTGGCTAGCATTGGTTTGGACCTTTTCGCTATCATAAGATGCTACCAGTGTTAATTTTGTCGACTGCTAATTTTCGTCATTGTTTCTGTCAACGACATATTTTTTAAAGATGAAAACAAGACAAACTAAACTAAAACTGACTAAATTAAAACTGATTAACGAGAGTAAAAATGTAGATTTAGTTGACTAAAATTCTTATATTTAGTTGACTTAAACTCGACTAAAACTAAAATGGTTTAGATGACACAATTATAAAGAAAAATGAATAACATTTTAGTCAAAAGATTATGGCTAAAACGAAATAAAAAATTGCTGCCAAAATGAACACAGGATTGTACATGGTGGTCATAAAGGGATGGACATCGTCAGCAGCAGTCCTCATGTAACGTGTGACATTTAAACAATGCACAGATAAATTGAGACTCACAAGATAAGCACTTCCATAGACGACTTTTGCTGACGTGTGAACTGTAGCCTTGGTTTACTCTTCTTAACTGACAGGAGTGTCACTATGTCTGAGTAATCACCGTGCACGAGTTGTCATTTGAGTTACCGTTGCCTTTCCATCATCTCTAACCAATCTGTTTTCCTCTGACCTCTGGCATCAACAAGGTGTTTTCACTCAGAGAACTGTTGCTCACTGGATATTTCCACTTTTGCAGACTATTCTTTGTAAAACCTAGAAACAGTTGTGTGCAAATCCCAGTAGATCAGCAGGTTGTGAAATACGAATACCGGCGCATCTGGCACCAACAACCGTGTCGTGTTCAAAATCGTGTAAATGCCTTCACCATCTTCCAGCTCATTTTAAACTTCAGGAGGTCATCTTTACTGTCGACCTGCCTAAATGCACTGAATGACTGCCGTATGACTGGTTGTTTCAATATTTGCATTAACAAGCTGTTTTAACAAGTGTACCCAATAAAGTGGCCAGTGAAGGTATTTTGCTAATTTATCAGCATTTGGGAGTAGCATTTAATAAAATAGTCCAAAATCTCCAATTGCAGCATCTCACCAGTAAATACTTTCTCATTTCATTCCTCTTCTGACTTGTGAAGCAAATAAGAGATTTAGAGACACAATGTTCTGATTGTGTTGAATGACAGCAATTGTTAGTTGCAGGTGTAGTTTCCAATAAGGTGAGAAATATAAGTGTGGAATTTTTTCATGTTTGTTGTGATTTTCATCGACTGATTAGCTATTGGCAGGACTGTTAAACTCCACTTTGGGGCCTCCTCTATTTCATTCCATATATTTGAGTTTATTTACGTATATTCTGATTTTCAATCCATACACTTAAACTTAGTAACATGCAGTACATACTGCATGAAGAACCGTCAGCAGCATTTTATGCTCATATGGTATCATTCTTGTGTCTGTCTTGGATCATGTACTTATCACTGACCAATTCCTGTACAGTCCGTTTTATGTCTTTCTGCAATTCATGGCATGGACCTTCAACTATCTATTGAAACCATGTGTCTCGTATTAAACACTTCCCTTCCACTTCAAATAAATCAGCCGTAGTTGACGTTCTAACTTTATTGCAGCTGCATTAGGCTGCTGCAGATATTCTGTTATTTCTTTATTAAAGCTCCTGTTTGCACAGGTACTAACTAATAATAAAATAATGCTGTTTTAGGTCAGACCTTGTGGAAAATGCCATGTTTTTTATGTTTTGTTTTTATATTCAGTCTATAAATTTTGCACCAAATTACGCATTTGCTTTGCTTAAGTTAGGTTATGAAGAAAACCTTTTCATCCTTTCATGACATTATGCACTGCTTCTCTTTCAGTGGTTTATCTTTATTTTTATATTAATACTGAAGACATACAAAGTGTGAAAAAACACCTCTTGCTTTCTTAATATGCTTTAGACCAGTGATTCTCAACTGGTGGGTCGTGACCTAAAAGTGGGTCATGGACCTATTTTCAGTGGGTCGCAGGCCTTTGCCTGGGGAAAAAAAAAAAGTTTACAAAAAGATCAAGTGCATCATCTATTCACACTTCTTAACGGTAGGTGGTGATAATGCCCCTTAATGTGAGTGGACACCCGTCATTTCACACCAGAAGAAGACCGGCAAAGTTTGTTTACATATGCTAATTGAACATGTTGAAAAGTAGTTATGATGCACACTATGTGAGATATGGATTTTCTTATATTGAGGACAAAGCAGGACTAAAAACCCAGTGTGTTTTGTGCAGCGAAGTGTTGGCACATGAAGGCATGAAGTCGTCAAAACTGAAGACGCAATGAGTCGGCGAATTGTAGACAGGTTGGAAGACATCAAACAACAGCTCGCATTACGGGAAGTGGTAATTTTGCTTTACAAATGGACAAATCTACAGATATAACACACAAAGCAGTTGTACTCATTAACATGAGACATGTGGGATCATGAAATACGCTGGTTTTCTAGAGGAACTGTGCTGTTTTTATGAAGTTCGAGCTGAAATCACAGCCCAGTGTGTGGCTCACACACATGTATTTGACCAGTTAAACGCATGAAATGTGTCTGTGCAGGGGAGGGGGCAAAACATTTTTGAACAATCTTACAATGTTGAAGCTTTCACAAAAAAGGGACTCCTTGTGGGCAAGTCATGCTTTAAAAACCGATTCAGCATGTTCCCCAATGCAACCACACACCATGGCACCACAGCAACTGGACACAACAAGAAAAAAATATAATGAAGAAAACTATCATGATACATCTGCATGAACTTCTGGAGTGGTTTAATGACTACTTTACTGAAAACCAGAGAGATGACAACTGGATATGCGATCCCTTTGGAATCGACATAATTAAAGTGTCATGTTGCCAAGCAACGAAGAGAGTAACCTGGTGAAGCTATGATATGACTGCAAGCTAAAAAAGAGATGGTTGTAAGCCTCTCCCAGTTCTGGTGCAGCATTGTGATGAGCGAGTATCCTTCCCTTACCACTCGAGCAGTAAAAACACTCCTAACATTCAGCAAAACGTATTTTCCTTGTCGTCCTTTTGAATTAATTTTGAGACTGTGACAAAAACTGCTACTGAATTATTTCCGTAGTGCAGTGTTGGTTGTCATAGATTCGGAGAGTGAGGATTCTCAGCTAAAGCAACACCATTTTTTGAAGATATTTGTCAGTGGTTGCAAGTTTTTATTTCATGTATGTTGCGTGAAAACACCAACTGAGTGTTAAAAATGACTGTTATTGAAATGTTCTGATTATTATGTCTGCATTATGATCAATGCTTGATTAGTTGATTAAATAGTTTTAATAGGGCATTGTTATACTGTATATTCAGTGAGTGGGTGTTCACATAAAACTACATATTTTGAGCCTTTTTGAAGCTACTTCTCTGTAGTTGGACTTTTAATTTCATGTTTGTTCATGAAAGCACTGGTGAGTCTGTTAAAAAAGGCTGAAGTTACTGAATTGAGGAGTTTTGGTTTAATTAAAATGCAGCTAATTGGGAGTAAAAGGGAATATTTCCCACTTGTAAAAGGGAATATCTCCCACTTTTAAAAGGGAATATCTCCCACTTGCTGGTTGTGTTGGTTTATCATTAAACTTGATTTTTGTGTTGGCATTTTGTGATATTCTATTCTACTAACTCAGGATCAAACTGCATGATCTTTTCATTTAATATTTCATTCTGAACATTTTCCTTGACTTTGGGTTGTAGCTTGTCATTAAGGTTTGATAGTGGGTCCCGAAGCCAGACCAGCTGAGAACCATCAGTTCTCTTGAATAGAGGAAGGATGGATACAGAGTCAATAGCTCTATCTGTGCTACTGCAACTACTGTATAAATCCATATGACAAGAAACAGTTGAGGAAAGAGGAAATGCAATCCATCATTACTGTAAAAAAAATGAAGGTCATCCATGGGAAAGAACTTTCAATGTGTCCCCAAAACTGTCAAACACTATAATGAAACTGGCTCTCATTGATTAACTAATTTATAACCTAAGAAACAAGAAGCTGTCAAACAACAAATCCAGTTTGGAAATTGACTGTAACCTTGACCTTTTTCCTTGAAGGTCACAGCATATTTGGAATCATTATTGTCAATAATAAGGTCAAGGTTGAGTGAGCGGTGTTCTGGAGTCTAATCTACCACATGTTAAAATTTTGGTGCCTGTAGCTATACCAGCTTTGGTACTATATATCAAAATTTTTTTTTATAATTACCTAACTCATTACCTAATGAAAATGCAAATTAGGTGGCGGCTGCCATTGTAACCCTTCCCCCTTCCTTGCCATAATATGTATTTGTACAGTAGTTGTAGTAACACTAATAGGGCTACTGACTATCTACCCAGCCTTCCTCTGCACAAGACAACTGATGGTCTAAAGTACATTAACAAGGGAAGAAATGTCACAATTTCACCTGTGAATTGAAGGCTGTTCCGGGACACTACTGTGTGAACTGGTTCAGAGAAAGCCACGCTATCATCAAAGTTGAATGTAGCTACTTTGGATACGTTTTGGCTTGTTTTAGACTTTTTATTTGCTACATAATTCCCGGAACAGCCTTCAATTCACAGCTGAATGTCTCAGTATTAATAAACAATGCGGAAAATATAAAAAAATAAACAGAAAGCACTGTAGGAGAAGATGTGTTTAAACTTTTAACTGCTAGTGAACTCAAATCCCAAGGATCTATTTTTAGAGGAGCTGTTTAGAAAGAAGTTGCCACAATTCCAAGTCACCCCACCCCGCCTGTGTCCCATCTCACCCCAGCCCATCCCAGCCTCAGTCTACCCATTACCCCGCTCAACCCTCCCACTCACGCCGCCTTGCCAGCACTGGTAAGGCTCGGCTGATGCCTCTCTGTGATGAACTAATCTCCGAGGTGAGGGTCAGGCTGCAGGAGAGGATGACACGCCTCTGACTCTCTTCATCCATCCCAGGCCTTTTCATTATAACCCCCTCCCCTACATGCAGCTCTGTCTTGCATGAAACCCCAACCTTATACCCACAGCCTCAGTCTCAACCTCAGCCCAGGGGCTTGAGACAACCAGGCAGCCAGACCCCTTGGAGAGGCATGGTGCCTTTGTGTGGCTGCACTCCCCAGCTTGTCTGCCTCCCATTATTCCTCCATTCAAGCTCCAAATCAAAGCCAGCTCACATATGAAATGCTTTTGAGGTTTAAAGCTTAACTACACTGCTAGAAGAACTACTGCAGCTACTATTACAGACTCTGCATGATGGATCAATATTCATCCATGATTCCAACTGTATAGCGTTGCAATCTGATAGCAACTAATAACTCTAATATCAACAATATGTTTCTGCTCTCAAACTAATTAGGCACAAATGAGCTAAGATAAAATAAAAGGATTATACATTTTATTTTCATTTCTGTCTGCACAGAGTTTTGTGGCAAGTCCTAATTACAGTGTGCCCTGTTTTCTTCCCCGGTTTGACAAGTGGTCAGTCAAATGGAGCACATAAAGGCTGGAGACTCACAAGTACGGAGAGATTCTCTCTTTATTTAATCTAGCACAAGTGGAAATAAAATGACAGCTGTGCCATGGCCGTATATTCCTTTAACAGCGATGATGGATGCTTTTTGATTCCCTTTTTCTGATGTTCATTTTGCTATGGTGCCCTTTCAATAAATATTTTTAAGTCTGTCAGTTAATTCTGAAATTCCATCGATGAACTCTGTCCAGAAAAATAAACAGGGCAGCCACAGCAGTGAGCCTGGATGGGGAGTTGTTATTTTGTTCAGGCCATTGGCAGGGACTCTCCACAGAAATATTGCTTATTTTGCTTCGTTTCAGATTCAAGCTTCTGACAGTTTATGTGAAAAACTGCAAACTGTATTGCCATTTAAACACAACTCGACTGCTCTGTAATTACAAGCTCCATTCACACAGATGAATGGGACGGGCAGCCACAGAATGAGGATTGTTCTTCAGACATACACATTCCTAAGATCTATAACAAATTGTGGTCAAATTGCAATCAGAAGGGAAAAAAGACCATTTTCCTGTATAATATTTGTATCAATCTCTATTTGATTTTTAAGCATTTAGCTGGAAACCTTGGAAATCCCAATCGGGCAATTTGTTGGGTAGAATTTGGGAAAACACTGTGGTGAAATTCAATGTCCGCTCTTGTCAGTCATATTTCTTTATAAAGGATGTTGCTGTGTAGAAATGTTGACACAATCGCCTCAAAAATGTCCTGCGTCAGGACGGCAAGTTCGTTGGATGATTTAGACCCAGTCATCTGGCTTTGTAAAAGTCATGAGTGGGCCAGTGGCCGTAGTGGCCCACAACCCACTGAGTGGGTCCGCTCAAAAATAGACTGGTACATACCAAACCAATATAACAGCGGCAGTGCACCATCACAAGACCGCAGTAAATGGTAAAATTATTGTGCGTACTTTCTGAGGCACGCCTAAAAAACCCCACTGTGTCCACATGCACTCCCGCTAACATCAGGTAGCACTTAAGTGTCCTTCACCCTAATGTATGACTAAACATGCTGCCGCTTCACCAAGCTACCCCGATATGCATAGAGGGACACTGCCATGTGTGGCTGCCTCACCAGGCAATAAAGACACCCGGCACTTCAATAACAGGATATGGGCTGCATTTCTCATTTTGAAACTGTGCACAAACAGCTCTTTAAAATAAAAGGCAGTAACTTCTGTTTTTAAAAAAATAAAAAACAAAGAGTCAAAGAGTAGCCGCCCATTTCCTGGGAAACTTTGTCATGTTACTGTAGTACTTTGGACTGTTTCCTTCTCTGTGTTCTCTGTTAGTGTTGTAAAAATCAGGAATGTCCCTGTTATAATGAAGCGACTCCCTGAAAAGACAGGATGGAGGAAAATTGAATTAATGCTAATATGGCCATTAAGTTACCACCCAGCAGGAGAAATACGGCAAACCTCAGCCATTTACGCTGTACCACTGTTAATCACTTTGTTACACTGCAAACTTTCATCTGCATACTTTTGGCCAGGAGCAGGGGGAGCAGGCAAACCCAGAGCTAAACCAGAGATCTGTCTGCAGTGTAGTCTGTCTTCCAACCACGCACTGAAAGCTGCTGGTGAACACACAAACTCTGCTGTGAGGTATCCTTGAGGAAGATATCCATTTACTTCACAGCAACACACAAAGGTGCGCCTCAAACCGGGCTGAAACAGAAAAGCTGACACATGCCGGCACACTGGCTACGTCAAATATCCCTCATGTTTGTAGTTCTCTGGGGTGAGCGTACCTGCCAGTAGTTGTTGGCGTTTGGGGAGGATATTGGATAAAAAGAAGTAGTTGCTTAGACTGCAGCTGTCACAACTTTTAATTTGAATTTGATGGCATAGCTGTCTTCAAACAAAAACTAAGTATTAAGTTTTGTTGGGCTTTAATTATTTGCAGAATTTATGGTTTAAATACTGACTTGAAATTTGTCCATTAATTACCTTTGCCATTTTGAAGTAAACAGCAACTCAACATGTGGCTGCAGTCCCTGAAGAGCTTAAATGCAGCCTTATGTTAAGTCACATTCACAAATCTGAATCTCCTTGTAGCCTTCCAGAGTATTTGTATATATCCTGGGAATCATCTGTTGTATATCAAATAGATCCACAGTTTCATCTGACAATGGGAGAAGCATCAACATCAATGTGTTCCAGATCTAGCAACCTGATAGCCAGCCTTTCTTCTCCCTGTAAACAGATCATCCATTCAAAGCCTCTACATTTTACTTAAGACTAGCCCAGGCTCAGTGTCCACTGACTGGTTCCACGTGTGCGCAGGCGGCACTGATGTGTGTGTATGTGTGCGCAAGCTGTACCTAAGGGGGTCATGAGTCACTGGAACTGGGACATGACTGATGCCCTCCCTAAGTCTTACTCTAATTACTGCTGAGGTGTCAGTGATTGCCCTGGTGACAATCCTGAGCTCAGCCGGTGTGCTGTTTCAGCCCCGCCAAGATGACACTGTCACAAAACCCTGGTCCGTAAGCTGTAATTGTGCATTTTCAAACGTGCTGCATTAGTCAATCACTGCACACCTTGACGTTTGGATGTGCGTAGGTCGTGGCGAGCAGCGACCCTGTCAACTGTAGTGGTAATTACTGCTGAGTAATGTTCTAGCTTTGGCTCGAATAGGGAAAAATACTCACCAATAAATCTGGAGGCCATTTTAGGACGTCGCCCAACAGGCTATGAGTTTGCATGGGAAAAAGCTCCAGTATTATAAGCCAAAGAAATGGCAAAGTTGAAACCATACAACCTTAACAACATCAAATTAAAGCTCTCATCAAAAGTTGGCCGCCATGGAAAGAGCGCGAGAAGGCACAATGTTGGCCAACAAAGCACCATAGTTAAAGGAAATACCCACACCGCTGAGTGCACAGAAGCACAGCCTCTAGTCATTTCCAATGCTTGCAAAGACAATGGGGATATGCTGAAGCTTAAGTAATAAGCACAAAATGACTTCCAGAACGGCAGGGCCTCCTCATTTCAGCGTGGCAGCGATGCGGGGAAATCAGAGCCACGCGAGTTGAGGGTTTCATAGAGGATCAAAGATCGTGATTAGCCTACACTGTCCATCGACCATTATGGGGAGATCTGCCGCCGATGGCAACCATATGCCGGCTGGATTAACCTCTCCATCACAATCACTATCCAGTAAAAGAAGAAACAAAGAGTGGAGGAGAGAAGTAGAGCACAAAGCACGGGGAGCAGAGGAGGGAGAACAGAGAGGTGAAGGAGGGATGAGAGGAGTGGCAGTAGAGAGGTAGAAAACATCAAATGTCAGTCAGTGATGTGTGGCATAACACGTGTGGCCAATATGCAGGATGCCTTTTGGCACGTTTCCCTGACCTATATAGTCCGGAAGTTAAAAACTGCAGGCTGAAACAAGTCTTTCAACTTTTAAATGAGCCACAGTAGATGCTCTGTACTGCACATTTGGAATTTTAATAAAGCTTATACTAGTGAGTACTGAAGTAGTAATTTCTCAAACTGTGTGCAGGAATTCTCCTATTCAAAAAAGTTGCACTTTATTCCAAGTGTTATTAAAATATGATATTTGCTCTAAAATATAAGCAACTATATGTATGAGTTTTAAAAGTGGATAATACTGGTTCTTTAAGCTGTGACTGACAATGTACAAATGAATGCTGTCACCTACTTTAGTGCACTACCATGTAACTGGAGACTGTGTTGCATTTTAACTTAAGGACTTTAATAGGTATTTCACACATTTTATATGAGCTAGCAACCACAAATTGATCTGTCTTTCTATTTAAAACATGAGGTATTTGAGAAGACCTTTAAGTTCAAATTCTGTTGTGAAAATGGAGACTATAGTGGCTCTAGTTTGCAGTTGCAGTGGTTCAGATTGAGTGTGGCTATTATTTAGCTTTTCAAAACACACAGCTAGCCTCCTAACTGTCAAGATAGTATGTCTGTTCTTCTGTTATCTGTACCAGATGTTGGAGGAATCTGAAATACAGGGTCCTCAGTCACAGTATTCCCAACTCCTCAGTAAGGAAAGTCGCTATTGGCTGCCCTAAAAGAAACTAGAAGTCACTAAATGACATTATCACCTAATTTGCGTAATTTAAATACACGGCCTAGCCAAAAAAAAAAAAGTCGCCAAGTGGATTTACTGTAACTAAGCAAATACGGTAAGAGCATTTCCACACATGCACAATGTGAAAAGAACTCAATGAATTGGGACTGAACAGTTGTGTAGCTTCAACAAAACCACTAATCAGTGAGGCTAACCGGAAAAAAAGGCTTCAATTTTCTAGGGAGCATAAAGATTGGACTCTGGAGC
>JAQQAE010004366.1:0-10241 GCA_029823295.1 Pseudamia nigra | reverse complement strand
TAAAAGCGTTATCGATGCGCAGGCGGACACTGTGTGATTCAGCATGTGCACGTGAAAGAGCACAAGGAAACACGCGGCCAGTGGAGCCTATAAGAACATAAAAATGTACAAATCAGCCAAAGAAAATGCGCCGCAGTCTACACGATTAAGTAGGCAGATTCTTTTGAAGCGTTCATATGTTTTTGAGTGTATACATGGTAGCAGCAGTGTTAGCGGTTAACTCAATGACATCTGGCTCCCTGGGAAATCCCTCGATCAGACAGATGCAAAGTTAGGAAATCTCATAGACTAAATTATACCAAACCCGGCGTGATCAAATGAAAGCTGCTAGAATTCCCATCAGTCTGCCTCATTGCAGTGCTTTTGTAATTCCTGCCAAGTGTTACAAGTTCTTGCTTGTTGAATGTGTAATCGCTCTTGAGGCCTGTGATGTCTGGGTTTACTTAGACATATTTAAGTTCGCTTTTAGGCCAAAGATCGACACGTGACCTCTTTCAGGATATGTGGCCGTACGGCTCCGGTTCATTGGAGACTTCTCATTTCCTGGTCATATTATTGTGGGTGCGCTGAAGCATCTGGATGCAGCTCCCTTACCACTCAGAGAGAAATTGGAACATGAGCAGGCAACAGATGACACACTCACACCCAGAGGTAATTGTAATGAGTGTGATACAATACACGCGCTGTGCTGAGTAATTGTAGCCTACTGCTGGAGTCTAAACAATACTGCGACAGAGGGCTTAATCAAGGGAAACAAAGAGACAGCAGTCAAATGGATTGAAAGGACAGAAATAGAAAGTAGACAAAGTGGAACCAAGGGGACTGATGGGGGAAAGAAAAGTTGATTTCCTGTGCATCCTCTTGATGCGATTTATGCTCAAATCAAAGATGTGGTTTTAGCATAAATGCAGAATGGAAAATTCCAAGATGATGTGGTTTGTCTGTTTACATGCGTAGCCTTAGGCAAACACGGTCCGCCCCACAAAGTGAGTTAGAAATCAAATGTCTACTTCATGTCTGCAAATTCACCCCGAGTCTCAGACTGCCTTGTGTTTGCTCATTCTCCCGCCCACTAGAGATATCAGGCTGCTTCTGAGACCTCTGACAAACCGCTCGTAGGTATTTCAAGGTATTGACAACCAGAGTGGTGCTGGAAAGTAGGAGAAGGTGCAGTAAAAGGCAGCACACCCACAACAAAGGAAGCAGAATGAATGCTACGTGGCAAACTCAAGATGCTGTTTCCCCAAACAAAAACACTCCCAGAGAGAATCGGGGCAGTGAGAGAGCAGCCCAACACATCTGCTGTGTAGGAGGCTGAATCTCGTCCCAGAATGCAGTCTCGCTGCCCTCTGACCTCCCTGTGGAGTGTTGTTCTATTTCTTGGATCCTCCCAGACACACAGACACTCTAATATACACAAACAGCAGCTGGCTGTGGCATATAGAGGGAATTCTGTAATGGTGGTGGTAGACGTCGCTGTGTCCTTCCTCTGTGCATTAATTATACATGTGGCATGTGGGTGTCTGATTGAAATGAATATTTTACTGCTTTTAATCACTGCCATTGCCAGAGTGATGGAGCATCTGGCTGTGTTACCTGGGTAATTAAAGATGCCGTCTCTCACACACACATGCAAGTCTCAGAGGTTATGTCTGTGGTATGAGACAGAAGTACTCCAGAGGCTTACCAATGTGTCAAAATTAAATTTGGCATGTTTTAAAGAAATGGAGCCCATGGAGAAATTGAGGTTGCTGATCATTTCCTACTTTTGTATCAGTACAATGAGTAAAAAGCAGCCCGTCGCATACCACAGTCTTAATGGGAATCACTATTGGATATAGTGATTTATTTCTGTTGTCTACAAACCTGTTATGTAGCTCTTTATTCTAAATTTCTGTACACTTTTGTTCCCAGTGAACAAACCTGACACCCAAATGTTATTTTTAGCAAATAGGGCAAAACGATGGTGCTCGGGAAGGATGGGGTTCTGTTCAGTGTGATTTAAGTAGGTTGATAACACATAAAACCTTGTCCGTTGCAGCTTTAATGAGACTAAACAATGATGATACAGAGTCACACCTTTTTCAAGACATTCTTTGTGCAGAAAATTAATCCATTAATCTTTATAAAGACTTAATTTGCTCAGAAACAGACATAAATGTAATAAAATAATTAAATATTAAACACTTCGAACATACAGTGCAGTACAAAAGTATTTTCCCCTCTGATTATTTACGTTTTTGCATGTTTGTCGCAGTTTTGTCCCACTCGTCTTCATAGAATTGTCATAATCTAGCCACCACTGTTGGGTTCACAGCCATAAATGGCTTATTTATGGCCAGGATGTTCTGGCAGACAGTTGGTTCCATCAACTAAGAGCAAGTCGGTCCAGACCATCACCATATTTGACTGTTGGTATCATGTCCTTTTTATGAGATGTAACATGATGCAAGAAGCTCAAGTTTTGTGTCATCAATTCACAGAATATTTCCCTAAAACTGCTGGTCATCAGGTCATCAAGATATTTTTGGCCAATGTGAGATGAGCCTCTGTGTTTTTTTTGGTCAGCAGTGGTTTTCCCCTGGGAACTGTCCCATGGATGTCATTGTTACTCCGTCTCTTTCTTACTGTTAAATCATGAACACTGACCTTAACTGAGGCAGATGATTCCTGCAGTTCTGTTGCTTCTGTTCTGGGTTTTTAGTGACCTCCTTGATGAGCTGACAATACGTTCTTGGAGTAATTTTGGTAGTTGGCCACAGGGAAGGTTCACTGCTGTTCCCAGTTCTGTTTTTGGCTCTTATCATAATTCACAGGAGTCCCAAATAACTCTGTAACCCTTTCCAGAGTGATAGATGCCAGTGACTGTTTCTCATCCAGTCTTAAATTTCTTTAGATCGCACCATGACGTGTTGCTTTTTGAGCTCTTTCACCTGACCTTGCTTTGTTTTATTTAAGTGATTTGTTCATGATGGCTAGTGAAATTGAACTCACACAGTTAATTCATGATTTAACAAGAGAGGTTAGGTGGGTTTGAGGAGGTTTTCTCCCCTGAACCCTTTTGTACATGGTGCCCACGATACTGGACAGGAACACGGTGACATTAAATTTATAGTAATTAAAAAATGAATGCAAAAGATGAAGCAAAATGCTATAAGACTCAGTATTTTGACTTGAAATGAACAAAATGATCAGGACAAAGAAGTAACATGAGAAGCAAAAGGTACAAAATGCTAAGGAAAATGAATAAAAGTGAACAAAATCAAGAAGATCAATGAACAAACCAATTTAAAAAATGAACCAAATTAGATGCAAAAAGAAAAAAAAAATTGAACAAAAATAAACAAAATAATAAAAAAAAACAAATCAGCAAAACTATGAAAAAGTTTCAATGAAAGGAACAAATAAGATGAAAGATTAATCAACAGTCAATTAATTAACAAAAATAATAAACTGAATGAAACAAAGTAGATTCAAAATGAAAAAAAAGGAACAAAAATAAACCAAACAGTCAAATGTTTTTAAAAATGGACAAAAATAACAAAAAAACAACATTGAAATTGTATGATTGAGTCATATTTTTGTATACATTATTAAATAGTAACTAAAGTGTAATTATGATTATATTTCACTAAACTGACATGACCAGATGGACATCATTTAAACCAAACCACTACCTGCTTTAAATATGAGAAGTTATCGTAACGATCATTTGGAGTACTTTTTCCCATAATATGTACTTCAGACGGTAGTTGTTTTGCAGAATATTTACTCAGTTACATTTGGGATTTAAAAAAAGTACCTCTACTCAGTTACACTGTTCTCTGTGTCAATGAAAATTAGTAAAAAGAAGATAATCAAGAAAATAATCAAATTAATAAGCTAAGCAATAAAATGAGCAAAATTGTGCAAAAATAATCAAAAAAGTTAGCAAAATGAGCAAACAAAACAAAGTAATCAAGAAAATTAACAAAACTAAACAAAACAGTCATGTAAATTGTACAAATGAACAAAATAAGCAAACAGTGAGTAAGAGGTAAGAAAATAATCAATTAAATGAACAAAATGAACACTATAATCAAGAAATTGATTTGAAAGTCAAGAAAAAAGCAACAATAGGAGCAAAAGTGATCAAGAATAATCAAAAAGGCAAAAATGAACAAACATGAAAATAAGGAAAAATTACTCAAAAAAAGAACAAATTAAGGAACAAGATTGGGGAAAGAAATGATTAAGTTAAAAATGAACAGAATGAGCAACAGAAATCACCAAAAAAAGATCAAAACGATCATGATAATAAACAAAAATATCTGTATGAAGGCAGTTTATTAAGTTGTGATGAATTCCATGTTATGAAGCTACTCACCACTTGAGTAGTTTCTCCATGTCACACTTTTTAAAAACAACCTCTGCTCGACTCATTAGACTTTTAAAGTAGCAGTACTTCTACATGAGTACTGTATGGCTACTGTACCCACCTCTGGAAGGGGGTGGATACTGTAAAATGTGACGAGAGGTTCTTATGGTCATACTGTGCCTCATTCAAATTCATTCAAAACACAATATACTTTGTGCTTTTCCGGGGAATTGTGTTTGTGTTGTGAAGGTTTGCTCTTGGTGCAGGGTCATCGCGGCTATCTGGGTTTTCTCTTTCAACACGCAGCGCAGGTCTTCCTCGGATGGTTCCTCATGTCCTCTCTGTCTGTCTTATCACACTGATCTGTGTGTGTGTGTGTGTGTGTTCATGGTTGAACTGGTAGAGGTTTTATAGTCTGGCTGCTGTGATGCTATTAGAGATTAGGATGTTAACACAGTCCCTCATCTGACTGCATCGATCCAACCCTCGCAGTGGAATCACATTAATACTAACAACGTCAGGTACAAGCTTTGTAGCTCTCTCTACCCCCCTCCCTCTCTTTTTACATCTGCTTCTCTGTCAGTGTTGATTTAAATTTGAATAACCAGCTTCCTTCCCCTGTCTTTCAACGAGGAGAGGGTGCGAACTAATGAAGGGAACGAGGAGAGACGATTGCAGAAGCAGAGGGGAACTAGAGGGTGTGGAAATGAGATGAGATGAAATGGTTTAAATCAGTCTTCCTCAGTCTGAGCGCGTGCATCAAGTCAAAAGTCCATTGAGAGTGATGTATGGGATATAAGGAGAGCTATGAAAAGCAAGGTTTTCATTCATCTTCTTTGATTTTACCTCCATTTTGTTGATTGTTTCGTCCATTTATGTCATTTTCCCCCATTCGTTTACATTCTCTTTACTTTGTGTAACATTTTGTTCACGGTGGTGCAGTGGGTAGCACTCGTGCCTCCCAGCTAGAAGGTCCTGGGTTCGATCCCAACACCAGGCAGGTATTTCTGTGTGGAGTTTGCATCTTCTCTGCGGATTCTCCAGCTTCCTCCCACAACCAAAAACATGTACTAGGTGAAGTGGATACTGTAAATTGTCCGTAGTTGTGAATACGAATGATTGTCTGTCTGTGTAGTCATGAGTTCTCGGCCTCAAATTGTGAAGCGCCTAGAGATGATTGGTGCTATACAAATAAAAATGAATTTTTTGTTCAGTCTTTTGTTTGTTTTGAACATTTAGTTCCTTATGTTGCTCTATTTTTGTTCTTGTTTGGTTATTTTGTCCAGTTTTGTTTATTTATCTGATCATTTTAAATTTGCTCATTTTGTAGCTTAGATTGCCGACTTTACTAAGTGCACTTGATTGTTTTGCTTATTCACTTATTTTGTTCATTATTTGCTCATTTTTTGGTTGTATTGCTCATTTTGTTAATTTACCTGTTTATTTTGTTAATATTTGCTAATTCTGCGGCTTAATTTCTTTGTCATTTTGCCACCGATTTTGTTCATTTTCTGTTCAAATTTTGTTTATTTTATTAATTTTGTTAATTTTTCTCATGTTGTTGCTTAGTTTACTAATGCACTTGATTATTTTGCTGATTTTTGTTCACTTTTGTTCCTGATTTAATTCATTTTTGCTCTATTTTATTGTTAATTTATTGCTCTATTTATTGCTGATTTTTTATTTCATTTTCCTGTTTACTTTGTTAATTTTTGGTAATTCTGTTGCTTGTTTTCTTAGTTTTGTTTGTTTTCTTTTTTACTTATCGTGTTTATTTGTTGTTCTTGTTTGCTTTTTTGTTCAGTTTTGTTTAGTTCATTTGCCCTCATTTGGTCACTTGTGTTCTTGATTTTTTTTGATCAGTTTAGTCCTTAATTTGTTGTTCTTTTCCAGATTTTTACAGTGTCGTTATCTGAACAGTTTAGTTACTTTTGCTCATTTTTTTGCTTAGTTCTCTAACTTTGCTAATGCACTTGATTATATTCTCAAGGGACTTGCTGATTAAATAAATGTTGGATAAAATACATAAATAAATGTACTTTGTTTATTTTATTTTGTGGCTCCTATTTTGGGCTTAAATGGGGCAGTGCACGACGTGACTGTACTCTATTTGGAGGAAAACACAGTTTGTAAAAATCACTCTTACACACTGAGCTGTGGCTAAATGTGTAAATGTAAGACGTAAAAGTACTTTGTAAAACCACTACTCTCAGAAGTTCATATTTTAGGTAAATGCAGCTGAATGTTACCCATCTCTGCAGGGTGCACATATTGAGCCAGTTGTTTTAGACCTACTGTATGAGATAAATAACAGTGTAACATTAAAGGAGACATATCTTGCATTTTCTGGCATAAGATTGACATTTTCTGGACTTTAAAGATGATATAAATGCACCTTTAAGCTTCCCTCTCAGTGTTTTTCTCCTTGCTGATTTCTTTTCCCTGCTCTGAAACTTGGATGAAAAAAATAATCCCATTTGGGTTCCTCCCTGCACCTTGTTCTGATTGGTTTTTCTGAGTGATGGCATGGTAAGACTGATCAGAGTTCATAGGTGTGGCTTTTGCAAATGAGACAAGAGACCAGTGTGGTGTGAAGTGAACCATGAGAGCTGACCTGAGTCCAGGTGGGCGGGGCATAAACCTCAGGCTGAAGTGATTGACAGGAGATGTGCCATGAACAAGGCAAACTGTGGGTTTTTCAGGCAGATTCAGCTGAGCAGATCAGAAAAGTTCTGTGCACTGTTTCACCCTGAACTGAGTGTTTTGATAGTGTGACATTATTTTATGTTTCAGGAGTATGTTTTATCATGTTAAAATGCGCAGGAACTTGATTTTTCATGATACAGTTTGTCTCCTTTAAGGTCACATATACTAATGGGCAGTTTAGGTACAGGCCTAACTGTGTTACTGAGTACCACTGAAGTATTTTACATGGGTCTATAATTATCCAATGAGATCCAAAAGTGGCAACTTAAAAAGACATTTTAAAAAGTGGTGTCAGTGGGTCCCTTTAAAAAATCTGGACAGGCATCGGTCCGTAAATCGGGCTGTGGTCTGTTGCCACGATCAAAACAAAACTACTTGGATCTCCATACCTGACAGAGCAGCAGTGCATTATATTCTTTCCTTCACCTCCTGTGATCCCTGAATCCATCAGCACAGCAGGGGCGAGACAAAATCAGACCCAAACACTGTCAGTCAATGTCGGCCAAATTCATCAACCGGTGACTGCCATCGTGGACAATTTAAACGTGTTGTACTAAACGAGTGTGATCGCTCCCACTATACAAAACCAACCTCAACATCGTAGCATCCAGTGGTGCAGTTCTTCAGTACAACTTACCTTATACATCCAAGTAGGTTTAGAAAAGACCCTCACCAGAGTCAGAGCTTGGATTGGTCATTCTAACCTACCACTGCGGATGTGTGACTTATTCTAAGGCGGGGGTGTGCAACCCTTGGCTCCGGGGCCACAGGCAGCTCTTTGGCCATTCCCCAGTGGCTCCTCATAACACAATTACAAGAAATCAAAATGAACAAAATAAGCACTAAATCAACAAAAAGAAGAAACATGAATTGAGTAATTCCCAAAAATTAAGATATCACTGAAGAAAATGCTGCACAAAATAATCAAGAAAATAAACCATGTTAAACATTATACTAAATAAAATGAACAAAATGATAAAATAAACATCAAAATAAATAATTCAGAAAATGAACAAAATGATTAGGTAAACTGATAAAAATGGACAACTAAACAATGTACGACTAAAATAAATGTCTTTCCTGTATTCTTTCTTTTATTATTGTTCGTTTTCATGTTTATTTTGTTGTTTTTGCTAACTTTCTTGATTATCTCCATATCTTGCTCCCTTCACGAATTTATTCATGAATGAAACAAACTGATGCACAAATCATAAGCAGTGCACCTGTTGATTTTTCTTCGAGGGAACCCAGGTTGTAGCCTGTTCCGTGAATGCACCACAGGTAAAGAGCCTGCAGCTGCTGGTTGAAATGTTTGTAGCCTTTGTTCAGCATTTTGCTTATTACCTATTAATGCCTTCACAATGTCACTACAGCACAGTACATCTGTTGCACACATACAGTATACACAGGTATTTTGAATTTACACTGATTACAACTCATCCCGGACTCCAAACAAGTCCGGAAATATGACGAACGGATGGAGCATCACTCGGAGGAAAGTGAATTGACAGCAATGTCACTTTGTAATTAGTAGGACACAAAGTGGGCTGGAACGTGGACGGAAGGTGAGCTATTTATATCTTCATGTATATATGAATTTATTAAGAGAATGTACAGTATGCGTGTAATTATGAGACAATATGCCTCCAGGACGAAATTATTTGAGTTAAAGCTGAGGACGTTTTTGGTCAGGATGGACAATATGCCACGGGGGGAGGCTAAATATGAGGTTAACTGGTCCTCGTGGGCCTCAATAGAGACAGTTGTCACAGTCAAATAGTCTATACTGGAGGTCCCATATATCTGTACATATTTTACATACCTGTTAAATATATGACACTTTGGTAATTTGATTTTTCCTTAGTTTTTCTGGGGCCTGTCTGATTTTCACACACTCTGATTTCACAGGGAGTTGTGAAAACTACCCACTTTCACTTCAGAAAACACTCCACAGGTTATTCTCTAAACACAGAGCAATTGTCTGTGTTCACACTTATCTCATAATTGTCCATGAAAAGGTGCAGGGATACTTTTTGTTTCATTATGATTGACTTGTGATCCTAAAATTTAGAATTCTACTGGCTCATGTGAGTCATTTCAAGCTGGAGTCAGAGAAAGATAATTTTTTTTACCTTTAAAAAAAAGAAAAAAACATAGAAATGATTAAAATGCATACAGCAAAGCTGTTTAAATGGGTAGTTTTCCACAGTAATTTGAAATTTTTATATGTAACTTTTATGTCTTTTATAAAACCCTTGTACACATACAACCCCAATTCCAAAAAAAGTTGGGAGGTAAATTAAAATCCCATGCAATGAACATAAACAAACATATTAGATGTTCAAACTGAGGCATTTTACCGTTTTGTGGAAAATTGAGTTTGATGGCAGCAACACTTCTCAAAAAGTTGGAATAGGAGCCACAAAAGGTGAGAAACGTAACAAACTAAAACTAAACAAAACTAAACAACTACAGAATATGGGTTTATGAGATTTGAAAATCATTACTTCCCCCAACGAGGTTATGTTTTTGTCCCATCTCTCTCTCTGTCTGTTATTAGGATGACTTAAAAAGTTATAAACAGATTGTGATGAAATTTTCAGAATAGGTTGGAAATGGCACATGGACCAAAGGGTTAGATTTCGGGAGTGATCCGGATCACAATACGTATCCAGGAATGTTTTGAAGGATTCTCTATCATTGCGAGATAGGGCCATTTTCAACATTTTTGCATGTAACTCTATAAATGCCCAGGGTCAATGCAAAAAAAAAAAAAACAAAACAAAAAACATGATAAGCTCACAACCAATTCTACAATACTGCCTAGATTTCTTCAGATCCTGGTAATATCCCAGATACTGTGATCCGGAACAGACTAGCACTAAAGTGTAGCTGAGATTCAGTAAATGCAAATAGATTTAATGTGTATTCAGTAGTTTTTGAAGCTGGATCCAGAAGAAAATTGCCACTATGGAAATATGGGTTTTTGTGAATAACTATTGAACTAATAATGATATGAATGTGATTCCAAATGATATGAGTGTGTTTTCATGGTCAAGGAATCCAATAACGTAGATAAAATGAATGTAGACCTATTATTGTGTGTCTGCTCCCCGCCCAACTAAATTGTCTAAATCTATATCAAGAAAAAGAGTAGGGAATCACAACAACCTGATAA
>JAQQAE010004365.1:0-18887 GCA_029823295.1 Pseudamia nigra | reverse complement strand
TTGCTGAGTTGATTATTTTAGTTAGTTCTAACAGATTAGTACATGAGAAAGAGTCTAGATATATAAGAGTAGGGGGCGCTGCAGATACTGTGTTAGATGTAGCTATGGGAGACGGTGGGGAGGTACTGCAGATTTGTTCCCTAATAGGCATTATTTTATTTGTGAAAAACTGCAAGAAGTCATTAGGGGACAGAGTCGAGGGGACAGTGGTTTCAATAGAATTATGGCTTTTTATTAATCTAGCAACCGTGCTAAACAGAAATCGAGGGTTATTTCTATTTTCTTCAATTAATAGAGTAATATGTATTTATGGCCAAACAAAGGTTCTTTTTATAATTTGTAAACCTGTCTTTCCACAAATTGAAAGATTCTACTAGTTTAGTAGCGCGCCATTGTCTCTCTGATCTTCATAGTTCCTGTTTCAATGTCCTAAGTGGAGGCATGAACCAAGGTGCTCTCACCCTCTGTGTTGCTAACTTTTTCTTCAGGGGAGCAACAGTATCAAGTGCCGAACGTAGTGAGGCTATACAGTTATTAACAGCTAAGTCCAGACTTGAAGAGTTAATTATGCAACCAGGATCCCTCTTTGTATTAACAGAAGGCACAGATAAGGAAGATGAAGAAATTAAATCTTTAAATTTGTTGATAGAATTTGCAGATAAGCATCTAGTGTGATACACTTCTTTGGACTCGCATGTGTAATCTAATAAGGTAAATTCGAAGGATAATAGGTAGTGATCAGAGAGGAGAGGGTTGTGTGGCCTTATGACAAGGTGTTCAATGTCTACACCGTATGTCACAACCAGATCTAAAGTGTGGCCTAGATAATGGGTGGGTTTGTTTACATGTTGATCGAAGCCAATTGAGTTTCAGATATATTCTGTGTTATTCACATGCATGAACCAACACCATGGACCAAACCAAAATGTCAGGATGCCAGTCAAATGTTTGGACACACCTTCTCCTTCAGTGACTTTTCTTTATTTCTATTATTTTCAACAAGTGTTCTGTTAAACAATCCAAAACATATTTGACATTTTAGACTGTCCAAAGTAGACACATATTGTACACTTATGGTATTCTCTCATCAGATTCACATGGTTGCCACCTGGAACTAGGGCTGGGTGATATGGGAAAGAATATATATCACAATATATTTTGTCAACACTACGATATACAATATATATTGCACTATCTACTTTTTAAGAGAGTAAAACTGGAATGCACTGTGGGTAAAGCTGCTATATAGCTGCTAGCATAAAGCTGCTATACTAGCTACATGATTTACAGTGATTTGTTGCATGAAACTTCATGTCCTGCTCTGTGTTTAACACCCCCTCCCCTCAAAAAGAGAGAGTAGCACCATTAGCGTCTGCCTAGGAGCAAGAAGTGAAATTTTAGCGTTTTCATACAGATGTGGCTTTTCAAGAGTTTATTTAGGGCATTTCTTGTCTACTGAAAGTGCTTTAGACAATCAGTTGCCTTATGTGGAAGAAGGGAGGGTAAAGAGTCAATAGCTGTATTGGTGCTACTACAATTACTGTACAAATTCATATTATGACAAAAATCGCTTGCCATAATAGTACAGAGGGAAGGTCATCTGAAAGATCTCAATGACTTGAAGGAGGTGTGTCCAGACTTTTGACTGGGGGTGTAAAGCTCTGCTACACACTGATTTGAGGTGTGTGCTGTTAGTGTTTTTCCCAGTATCACAAACACAGACACGTGAGTCTGTGCTGTGGCAGACCTGAGGCACCGCTTCCCCCTCCACAAAAGCAGATGATGGCCTCCTGGCCGCGGGGCTCGTCCCTTCCGCAGCACAGCCTGGGTATCGCATGACCACCTCCGCCTGCAACAACACTCATCACGCTATTTTCAGACCCTAATGAACAGCTTGCCTCAGAAAAGGACCACACTGGCACGATAGCAGAGGTACAACAGGGACAGGGTTATATGTACCTACTCACTGAATGTCCCAGTAACAGTCAATAAACAATAAAGCGGAGACAGGGAAACGAGTGGGAGGCCTTGACTTTCACACTAAAACATAAATAGGCAGATGCCTTCATTACCAAAGGAGAGCCATCATATTAAACCTCCTTATTTGAATTGCCTCCAGATGCAGACAGAAAGGCAACTTTGATGTCTGGCCAAATCTGTCAACAAGTATTTTTCAACGGTGCAGTAAGATGCCTTCATGTCAGGAAGTGAACAATGAAACAAAATGAAGAGGGTGATATTATCTGTACACTAACAGCAGGGTTAATGTTACTACATCAACCACATAATGCAGAAATTAATCTCCCTGTATGAAGGCCTTTATTTTGCTGCTGTGCGACCACAAGTGTTAATAATCTATAATAACAAACACACACACACACAGCTCTGGGACCATAATGAGATACTCCCAGAGATCAATATAGTAAATTAAAAGGACAGACATGTCAGGATCATGCTGTCTAAACAATAGATTAAACAAGAGATGAAGTGAGGCCTGAGAAACACACATGTGCATCAGACTGTACATATGGACATTTTATACACTTAGCAAACAACTTATGACCAGGAAACTGACAAGGTGATACATTGATAAAATATAGACATTATTATGCATTTTCTAATATACTGTACATGTCACTGTTAGAATGATGGCAATTGTGAATGATATGTGCTAAAAAGGCATAAAGTTCAGATTATGTACAATGGTTTATTTCTTTCTTGTTCAGTTACTCAGACATCATGATGTAGATGTTTGTTAGCATCATCACAGAACTGCTGTATCCTGATACCTCCATTATCACAAGCAAAGTATTATGGCAGTATCAGGATTTACTGTGTAATTCATACTCTTAGTGTTAGTCAGTGGAAAAATGAATCTGTTGGTTATGAATCAGTAGCAATTAGGATAACCCACTGATCCCTATTTGGCTGAGAGCTGATCAGGCAAATACTTCTGATTCTGTTATGAGTTGTGACAACATTCATCACTGGAGTTTGATCAGTTATACTGTATGGTCAGCAATATTCACCAATTCATTCACCAAAAGACAAGTGACAACTTTGTAGACAAATTCCAGTGGAGCAGAGATGTGAAGCTCTGACATTACATTCCCAGAGACAAAAATTATATCATGGTAGACAAATTATCTAACACATTAATGGACAATGATGCATAATACATTCTGATGAATTTGACGGGGGGAAAAAAATCCCTCTTTAATTAAAAAAAAAAAAAAATCTGTATGTTTCACCGCCTTGTGGTATTACTTTTAAAGTATTTGGGAACAGAAATGAAACAATATTGCAAAAGTTGTGTAGTCTTCTAGCACAAACAGTAACTAACTCATCATGTCTGCATCTGCATCGTTAAACAAGAGTTTGTTCAATTGCCAAATCTGCAAGACATCCGTCAAAATATATGGCTACCAAACAGCAGATTTCTGAGTAATTGTTGTTTACTTCTTTCAAGTAGTAGCATCACATTTTCCACAAGTTCGCATTATTTTATTATTTAACATTGTACATTAATGCCGAATACATCCAACATGTATGGAATTATGTAATAAACAAAACAGTGTTAAACAACCCAAAACATGTTTTCCATCTTAGATTGTTCAAAGTAGCCATATTTAGCTTTGCACACTCATAGCATTCTCTCACCAGATTGTCACCTGGAATGGTTTTAAGTTCAAAGGCCTTGTCAAGAGTTAATTTGTGACATTTCTTGTCTTCTTAATGTGCTTTAGACCATCAGTTGTCTTGTGCAGATGTAGGGTGGGTACAGCGTCACAATGCTACTACAAGTACTGAACAAATCCATCTTATGACAAGAAACACTCCGTTAAGTAAAGAGACAGTTCATCTTTAAATTAAAAAATAAAGAACAGTCCTGAGGTATCTCAACAACTTTGGAATGTGTCTCCAAGTGCAGTCGCCAAAAAAAAAAAAAAACGCTATAATGAAACTGACTCTCATGAGAAACATCTCAGGAAAAGAAGACAAAGAGCTACCTCTGTTGCAGATGATAAGTATATTAGAATTACCAGCCTGAGAAATCAGCGACAACCCCCTTGCCATGAATGTGCAAAGCTGCCATCAAACCTAGATGATAAAACATGTTCTGGGTTGTTTAACACTTTTTTGTGTACAACATACACACTGAGGGAGAAGGTGACTAGCCATGTACATCATATACATGTATCATACACTATATTCTCTTATTTGTATTTCGTCATGCCTATATTTGCAGATAGTGTAAATATCATGAATATATAAATGTTAATGTCTGGCCTGTTGTTTCTTTTCTGTTACAGACGATGTAAAGGCAAGTTTCATTAAAGACAAAAACTCACTTGTGACTTTCAAATGTAATTATGCTGCATAATTAGCAAACACTTACATAAATGTCTCTATTCAACTCGTGTGCACTTCACCATCTCTCCAGAATGCTGTCATTTTGCAAATCAACTTCGACAAGACACCAGTGTTTTATTTAAATCAGGGAACCCTTTGCATTCCAGTCAGAGCCACGGCATCAAACGACGTCAAACCTCCTGCTCCCACCTACAGGAGTGCACCCTCGAAATGACCTTCGTCAACTCCCAAACCCAACCGTCTGTACTTTTCACAAACAATGGACAGACAGAGGACCATTTCACTCGTGTGTCATTTGAATGTACTTGGGTTTGGTACAGCTCTGACAGTCTCTTCCTAATGGCTGCCATTCTCTGAATAGTTACAATATTTGCTTGTGTCAGACAAGTGAGTTCATTCAGTGTATCAACAACAAGACAATGGCCACATTTCAGCCAGCGACAAGATTATCTACACAATGCAATGCAGTGTTGGCCTTTCAAAGCAGTTTTCATGTAGTGGCTGAAAGGAGCTCGTTATGAAACCCACAGCTGAGCGTTATACAGTATGTATGTGTGGGCTTACTGGTGTTTTGGTGTCACAATGTTCACTGTTAAGGATGTTGAGTCATGTTGTTAAATCACTGAGACCATTGTAATGAGTAAGTCCATTCAGTCAGCCCGATTCACGTCTCACATACATATGAACATTTTCCAAAGAGTAAATTATAAAAACGTGAACTGACACTTTTTAAAGTTGCTTTTTTTCCATAAAGAGGATCCGATTCTCGCTGCTTCTGCCCGTCAGTCTGCGTTGGGGGTTTAAATGGTTGTTTCCAGCTCTTCTGCCAAAGCAGGGCAATGGTCACTTTAATAATCCACTGGAAATTATGATGTTCAGGTCTATATTCAGCCGAGGTTAAAGATTTCTGGTAAATCTAAAGAACAGCTGGGTTCATGATAGCTTCAAGCAGATACAATAAAATTTCTATTTTCAGTGTATAAGATTTTTATTTGTTGACTTAGTTTTGTTTCTAGACTAATGATTTTAAATTATTTAGACTGGCAAGAAGAAAATTAAATGTGTTATCATTCTGCAGAAGTACTAAAGGAAGAGGGAAAAAATAAGCTTTTCCTCTAATCTCTTTATCTTTGCTACTGTCAGGCAGCCATCTATTGATAAGAAGTATAACTTATTTTTTGTTCCATGGCAAAATCAGACACAATCCGCTTAGATATGGAGTGTAAACAACTGGCTCACAACATGGAGCACAAATATCAAGAAAACAAACCAAAAATATCAGCAAAACATTTTTTAAAAATCAATAAAATTTCAAAAAAATAATACAAATTTACAACATAATCCAGAAAATGACAAGAAAGCAAGCAAAAAATGAGCTAAACAATTAGCCAAAGTGACTTAATAATTCACAAAATATGAACAAAATAGTAAAGAAAATTACCAAAAATTGTCACAATAACAAAGAATGAACAAAATAATGGGCAAACTTGACATGATAATGCACAAAATGAACAAAAATGAGCAAAATAATAAGCAAAACTGACTTCATTATCCACAAAATATGAAAAAACTCATACAATGAACCAAACAAAAAAACAGAATGAGAACAGAAATTATAAAAAAATGAGCAATATAATCAAGAAAATTAACAAAAATGACAACAATAACATAAAATGAACATAATAATCAACAAAGGTGACATAAAAATACACAAAATGAACAACACTGATGAAAAAAATGAACAAAATAGTGAAGAAAATTGACCAAAATGAACATAACTATAAACAAAACAGTGAAGAAGACGGTCAGAAATGAACACAACAATAAAGAGAATTTGAAAAATGAACAAACAAAAGGGCAACCCAACCAAAAATGCTCCATAACCCACTGGGACACATTGACATAGAGAACTCTTTAACATAATAACATAGCTTTAAAACACATAAAACAACATGTAATTTAAAATCTTGTTGGCCTTTCGCAATAAAGCTCAACTCAAACAGCATTCATTCTATGTACCCTTGATGGTGCTATAAAAGTTAACAGAAAAGACAACAACATCCTTGATCACAATTATTTCTATATTAACTGTCTCAAATTCCAACGTCACCTACCTACCAACGTAGCCTAAATTAGCTCATATTTGGACACACAAGGCTTATTTTGTTCATATTGTCAGTAACATTTATTTTGATTAATAACTCAGATTGTGCTCATTTTATTTGTTTGGATTTAATGTCAGGAAAGTCTGCGTTTGGTGCCTTTTGTGCTTTTGTCTTTTAAAGTATTTTTTGTCTCTTGCATTTTTTGTCTAGTGCCTATGATGTTGTTTTTATCTCTTTGCAACCTTCACAATATTTGTTCCAGTTTCATCTTTTTAATCCACAAATAATCATCTGAATTCTTCTGCCCCAGAACCAAAAATCAGCCTTATGACCTAAAACAAATCAAAAGTAGATACTTATCACAATGATAAATTGCAGAAAAATGTGACTAGTACGGTACTCACATTTTGATTGCATTGCTCAGTTCTAGCTCATGCACATGTCACTGTTTGTTTCTTCTGAACACTGCCATGGCACAGTGCAGATTGTCCTCCTGCCGTGCAGGCCTTGTATCAGTGTGTCTGTTAACTCACTGTGTGCACTGATAAAGCCTCGAGATAAATGATCATGAACCATACATGCAACCCTTTTCATTCACATTGTACACACATCACGCATGACAATTGTGCAGTCATTCATGGAGAAGACTATTCTGAATCCCACAGCTTCGGGCTCAGCGACTCCACAAATAACACTGCCACTGTGCTCCTCACTCTCTAACTTCAGGATAAACTGAGGTTAGATGTGTGAGCCTGGATCATTCCCAGTGTTTGCCTCCAAGATGGATGGCTGCACCTCCACATACACCACGTAACCCGATTAGGGCAACTTTAATTGGATATTTAACACCGTGCCAATGCAATTAGATTAAATCATATGACAATTATTTCGGGCGGATTCATCCCGGTTGTGTTGTGAGGCCCGCTGTGTGTCGTTTGTGTTTGCATGGCCTCAGTGCCCAGCTCTGTTCTGCAGCGCATCCATCCCCGCTGCTGCAACAAGAGCCCCCCACTCTAGAATCACTGCAAAACATCATCCACAGTCACAAACCAGGAGCCTCTTTCTGCGGCTTTCACCGGCGTCTGTCAACAAAGTGACCCGTTACACACACAAAGCTCTATTACCAGACTGAGGAGCAGATACGGCGTGAACGCAGCCAGTCACAGTGTGTTATTGATCTCCTCTCCTCCTCTCTCTCTCTTCCTCCCTCTCTCTCTCTCTCTCTCTCCCGTGATGAATCTCTCTCACGGCAGCGCAAAACAGGGGACAAGGCGGGTGCACCATTTGGAATTCAACGCCGGAATAAAATGTGCTTACCGCAAGAAATTCAGATTAATCCATCGGAGTTTCCAGCGGGACTTCTGTGGAGCGGTTCAGCGCTATTTTCTGCTCTCTGCTAGCGTTTTTCTCCGCGTTCAGAGAGCAGCAGTGGGACACCCTTCCCTGCCGATTGAGGAGCCCCTGTCGCCGCCGCCGCCGCGCGCGCACACGATGACGACGGAGAGTGCGTCAAAGCCACGACGAGCACGCACAGCACTTCCGGAGGCACCTTTACAAAATAAAACTACTTCTCAAAGCACGCCGGGGGGGAGGAATTTGTGGTTTTAGAGCTAAACTGTGATCTACTTAATTCTTTGTAGATTTAAGTATTAATATGTACATTTTGTTAGCTTCTGATCATTCAGTGGTTTTTACTGTTATGTAATGCATTTTCCCGGTCTTAATTAACATGGCTATTTTCTTTTCTTTTGCATATTACTGATTCAGTGCTTATTTTTTGGTTTAGCTGTGCTCCCTCTATTCTTTATTTTCGTCCTTTTTTGGAATGTTTTTAAATGTGTTCTCTCAATTCTTCTTCATTTTTTCATTGTTTTATTGCTTATTTTTGTGTTGCTCTTTTTTTACGTTTAGTTATTTTGTTGATTTATGTTCATTTTTTTTGTCTATTTTGTTTATGACAATGATTGTACTGTTCTTTTTTGCATCAATTTTGTGCTTATTCTTGTATCTACTATGTAAGTTACATGTTATAATGCATGATCTTTTTATTAGTTTTAAACCAAGTTACACTGTTTTGTTGTGAACATTTATCCTGCTGTATTGCTTATTTTGGTCATTTTCATCATCTTCTATTGTTCTGTTGATTTAATGTTTGTTTTGTTGAATTAATTTTTGTTTGTTTTTTTATTTTGTTTTAGTTGCATGTTTTGTTCACTTTGTTAACATTAAGGATGGCTTTGGTCATTTTATTCTTTTTAAGCTTATTTTGGTCATTTAAAAAAAATGTTGCTTAATTTAGTGCTTATATCCGTGCTATTGTAATACTTATTTACCCACTTGTTTGTTGATTTTAAACCTTTTTTCTCAACTATGTTGTTTATATTTTTGCTTGTATTTTTCATTTAGTGTTAATTTTTGAGCTTTTTTTCATTTTTGTTGATTTGGTTGCATATTGCTATCATTTTGTTGATTGAAATGATTGTTTTGTTCATTTATATCAATATTGTGCTTATTCTTGTATGTTGACTCAGTTTATTATTTAGTGCTATTTGGGAAATTTTCTTGCTTATTTTGCCAATTTTTATTGGTTTAGTTGCATTTTTTGTTTATTTGTTTATTGATTTTGTGTTTATTCTTGAGCTGCTTCAGGCTTATTTTGTTCATTTTCCCTAATTTTGGTTAATTTAATGTTTATTTTTGTTTTAGTGTAACTTTGCACATTTATGTGGATTGAGTGTACTTATTTTAGTAATTTCTTGTCAGTTTTGCTCTTCATTTTTTAATTTTTGTAAAAATTTTTGTGCATACTTAGTGCTCAGTTTATTAATTTCCCCTTATTTCTATTAATGTGGTGCTAAGGTTTGTCCGACTGTAATTCTTATTTTACATGCTGTTGTCATTTTTGTTGATATAGTTGCTCATTTAGTGCTCGTTTAGTTGTTTTTTTGTTGATCAAATTTCCTATTTTGTGGTTATTTAGATTTTATGAGTTTTGTTTGGTGTTTGTTTTCTATATTTATGGATTTTTGATTGATATAGTGCTTATTTACTTCATTTTATTAGTAGGCTTGCTGTTGTATGCAATCCCATTATTGTTGTTTTGCATCTTTAATAATAATAATAATAATAATAATAATAATAATAGTAATAATAATAATAATAATAATAATAATCTTCCACTTCCAACCATTCAACCTTCATATTGTTCAGCTTATTCAGGACAAGTGTACTATTACTTTTCATAATTCTAGCCTTTATCATTTTTTAGATTTGAAGCTTTTTTGTAACACAAAGTCCCTCCATCATCCCATTAAGCTCAATATTATTTCAGAGGAGACGTTGGACTGGGGTGAATTTTTTAACTCACTGTGTTGGACACTTTTTCACTCTAGCTACATAAAATAGGTATCAGCACATTCAGCTGAGCCTTGTGGTTATTGTGGTGCCAACATTTTGGTGATTTAAGGTACCACTTTTGAAAAAATAGCCTGTGTTTGAGCCCTATACTCTCCATGTATTTTAATGAGAGCCTGCACTGTGGAAGTGTGTCTGTGAGAGAGATGATGCAGGTGGAGCCAATTAACAAATATAAGTGACACAGTGACAGCCTCTCCAACAGTGATGGCCCCGCCCCCTCCACATATTGATCATTTCTTTTCAATATTTACTTTCTAGATTTTCTTCTTTACTTTTGTTCTTTATTGATTTGTCTGCATTCATTACATTTCCTTATTATTTTTGATTATTGTCCTACCACTTTCTGAGTTTTATTTTTATCCTGTTTTGTTTTATTCATTTACGTATTTCACTTTTTATTTTACATTATTGTTACTTATATTTGCCATTTTCTCTATTTTTGAACATTTTCTTTTTTTCTATTTTACTTTTTAAAAATTTTGTTCATTTATTGATCCTTTCCTTTTAGTGTTGTTACTGTTTTAGATTTTCAACTTTACAATACTTAAGGTAATTCTGAAACTTAAGCAACTTTTTCAACTTTAAATTACAACTCATTATAATAAAACAACTTCCAAAATTTTAAATATTTCAACTCATTATTAAACAACTTAAACTTTAAACTACTTCAAATCATTATTATGTGTAAACAACTTTTGAACTTTGGACTTTTTCAACTTATTCTTCAGAATTTCAGCATTACTTTAACATCAGTTCAGGAGTTTTTAGCAAATTCAAACAGCAATCCAACGCAATCTCTTCAGAGGCTACAAATATTCTAGTTTGATCTGATTTAATGTAGAAAAAAGGAGTGAACTACATGTGCAATCTTATTCAATGTACTGTATAAACAATAAATATATACAGGTTCAAAATTTATGTTGACATGTATGACTATCAGCAATAACAGTGACCTTCTGCAAACATTTAACACTTGTGTTTATTATGTAGAAAATTAATCCTCCGCAGTCATGTTAAACCACTCCCTGCTCATTGTTTTCCATCTCTTTTATTTTGAAGTGCAGGTTCAGTGTTAGGTTCCGGTTTATACCTCGTTGCGGTGACGCAGCCGTGATTACGTACAGCTGATGCGGTTCCACGCCGAGCCAGGGTTTTGATCGACGGCTTTTTTCACCAATGACACATTACGATGCGTACTGGAACCCCGCCCCATCTCTGATTCAGATTGATTAAAAAACAGAGAAGCACTAGCTAATTGTGTTTGTGTAAAGGACGAAGGCGTCTATTTTTTTAGTCTTAAAACAATGATTAAGAACACAAGTAGCACAAAAAAACGGACAAACTAACTCTAAATTAGACTTCAGAATTGAAATGGGAGAAAATATTCCCGTTTGTTTTATTCAATCGTGTTCAACACTTTCTCATGGAGTGTGTAAGAAGAGTGTTAGTTTAACATGGAACAGCTGGTGTTTCTGCCTGGAGGCAGTTCGTGAAGTCACCTGCTGCTGCCTTTTGTTGGATTCACCACCTGCACAGACACAAAGCCCTTCATGCAAACCATGAGTAACACTTACGCTGCCCTACAAAGGCAAAGTGCACCAACTCCACATTTGGTCCAAACAGAGTTAAGACTGGAATAGGACAATGTGTCAACTGACTTACTGACATTTATTTTGCAGCAAAGTTTCTTGACTTGCCTACGGCGCACTCCAGAGAAAATGGGTTACAGAAAAAAACGTGCAAAACCACACTGTCAGGTCAGTGTTGGTGTATTTTGGCTTTGTTTTCCTGGTCTTTTTGGCCAAAAATGAATGGAAGAAATCAAAACATGAACACAATAATAAATAAAACAACCAAGATAATGAACAAATTAATGAAGGACATAAACAAATAGTGAACAAAAATAATCAAGAAAATTGATAAAATAATCCATTGCATGACCAAAATATGAACAGAATAATTAAAAAGTCAAATTAATGGCAATAATGGTAAAAAAAAAAAATTACCAGGGAAATGAACAAAAGAAGAAGCCAGATGAGCAAAGTTAGGAAATTTAACAATGGACAAAGGCATCAAGAATATGGATAGAAAATTAAAGAAAAAAAATAAAGTGCAATCATAAGTCTTACTTATCACATAGCATAATCAAAAAAGGAAAATGTAAAAACAACAAAATAAGAAACAACACATCATCTTTTCTGTACTTTATCTTTTATGTGCCTAACATCACAAACTAAAGCATTGACAAAACTATAAATATAAATGATAAACTAAGAAATAACTCTGAACAAAATATGTACAAAAACAAACAACCCAGAACTTAAAAAAAGAAAAATAAAAGATGAACAGAAATTAATGAAACAATTGTGAAAATGACCAAAATTTAACTTAACCATAAAACAAATAATTGACAATTAACAAGATAATATCATACAAACTACACTGTAATCCATCATTTCTGTCAGATGTCTGTTACCATGACAAGAGAGACTCTGCGTCAATAAAAGTCTGACAAACGTATATACCTGTAGATTTTCTTGATGCTTCACAGCCCACTCCGAATGGGTCCATGGCCCACTTTTGAGTCCTGACCCACCACTTGAGAACCACTGGTCTACATTATTTATCTGATCTTCCCAAGGATTTGTAATGATTTAACCTGCTCAGCAATGTGTGACTGACAATGTTGAACTATGAAATCCTATAGACATACTTACCAAAAATGTACACCAACTAATATACTGTAAATTAATTTCGTTTAGCAATCAAAACTGATTTCATGACTAAAATTAATATAGTAGTTGATAAAAACAATAGCAGATTATGTCAGACAAAATTGAACTACGGTAAGTAGAATTGTAGGTAAAAGCACCTTAATTTAGTTTTTCCTGCAATGGTTCATGGTGTACGGGCATGAAATATCTGTACAATACGAAAGATTTAATAAATAATAGACCTGTACACCATGTTTGATGTCATATTTTTCTTTATACGCATGAAAATAAATCTCAAAAATAACCCTAAAAATGAAATAAAAACTTGATTTGCAGCTTCAAATCGAAAATAAAACTATTTATACTTGTAAAGGTAAAACTAAGAACACAGAATTCAGTAAATGATAATGATTTCACAAATCCTTATCCACCGTAAGTAATGTGACACTCAGTAGTGTTCTTAGGGATGCACAGATTTCATCTTTAGTGATCAGTTCAGATTAAAATCATTCAATCTGACTTCATTTTTTTTCCTGATTGTATTTTTTAAAAATATGACCTGCATCAATTTCTAAAATGATAAAAAGAACAGTAACAAAGATGCAGCATACTGTCGTACTCCAGTTAGTGATTATGGTTTCATACTTGAAGACAGTTGGTAGTGAGGATGAGGATAAAGAGAAGGAGAGAGGATTTCTTCATCGGGTGCCTCCTACAGTGCACCATTGTGATGAAACATTGATCTAGGGTGATGTAAACATTGCATGATTCTGAACTGACTGTATTGTATGTAAGAATAATTTACATGCATAACAAAGGTCTTTTATTGAAGCTAATTCTGTTGCTATTTTTTAATCCAATAATAATCCTTTTCACAGCAGACATTTTAACTCATAGCAACAGAAAATTATTTCATTCGTAATTTGTTTTATTACATTTGGCCTCTTTACATGGCTTTGTGAGACACTGACATGGAACTGATCTATAAGATCACTTGTTTTTCCTGCTCGGACAAGTTAAAATGTCCGCTGTGAAAAAGGTCTATAAAAGTTAAAGGACTCTAGTTATGATGCAGATGTTTCTATGTGTGTGGTCTTGAATGCATGGAATTTATTATTTATAATCCTTTCACTTTATTATAGAAGTGACGTTAAACATTGCTGAATAGGACACCTATCAGACTTAGTACTTCGCACAGATAAAGTTATTATGGTGGGTGACTTGATACTTGATATTATAAATGATAGCTGAAGCAACACTTTTACCTCTATTTTAAATTCAATTGGCTTTGTTCAACATGTGAACAAATCCATCCACTATCTAGGTCACACTTTAGATCTGGTAGTGACATACGGTGTAGACATTGAACACCTTGTCATATCTCCACACAACTCTCTCCTCTCTGATCACTATTTGTTAACTTTTGAATTTACTTTGTTAGATTACACAGGTGAGTCCAAAGAAGTTTATCACACCAGGTGTTTATCTGTAAATGCTATCAACAAATTTAAAGATTTCATTTCTTCATCTTCTTCATCTGTGCCATCAATCAAAATACAGAGGGATTTCAGTCTCACAATTAACTCTTCAAAACTACATGTAGTTGTTAATAACTCTGCAGCCTCACTATGTTCAACACTAGATACTGTTGCTCCCCTGAAGAAAAAGTAACACAGAAAGTGAAAGCATTTTGGTTCACACCTCCTGTCGACTCCTCTCCAAACATTGCACTTATGCTCAGTTCAGTTTTTGTCTCACCACTTAGAATGATTTTTTTCAGAACTTTTGAGGCTTGTATATGTTTGGCATGTTGTAAACAGGCTGTTTTGTGGCGTTGGAGGTGTAGTGGCTTTCTTTGGGCACTTCAACCACATGGTCCACTTTTCTTCAAGTGCCTCCTTATTATGCACCTTGAAAAGGCCTCACCACTTTTGGGTATAGAAGCCTGAAGTCAGCTGAAGGTATTTGTAGATTTTTCTTTGCATCTCAAACCATTTTCCTGACAGTTGTGGCTGAAGATTTGTTGGTCTGTGGCTTGGTATCAACAGAACCTCTCATTTCCCACTTGTTTATCAGAGTTTGAACACTACTGACTGGCATTCTCAAATCTTTGGATGGTTTTAGATCCTTTTCCTGTTCCCAGTTCAACCACCTTATCTCATAGGTCCTATGACAGTTCCATGTCTTTCCCCCTGGCTCAGAATCCAGCATAGTTAGTGCAGCACTGGATGAAATGTGCAGGACTCTGTCAAAAGCCCGGAGACTCACTGACTTTTTATACGCAGACACTAATGACAAGCCACTTATCATAATCACAAAGTTAACAAACTGAGCAGAAAAAATTGCAAATTTAACAAAAATAATCAAACTAAATTAACAACACAGTAAAATATGCAGTAACAACAAAAAAATGAAACAAAAAATGTAACAAAATGATTTGAAAATGAACAAAAGAAGTAACAAAATGGGCAAAAATTGAACAAAAAGTCAGGTAGATTAACAAAATTAACAACACAACCAATAAGATCAAAGAAGAAATGCATAAAATGAGCAACTAAATGAGCAAAAATGAACAAAATAATCAAGTAAGTTAAAAAAAATGTACCGGTATACTAAAATACTAACATTTTTATACTAAAATTTATACTAAAATTTAGTCACTTATACTAATGTACTTAATTTTATGAGTACTTTTGCCACACTCCTATAGTTTTACTTGAATACAATTTCTGTTAATTCACCACTGAATATTAATATACAGAACATTTAATTGACAGAGCATATCATTGAAAACATTTGGACTTTTATGAATTTGCACCACCCCAGTCAAGTATATACACCAACATAGACTTTATCCACAATGTTTCTTTTATGTAAAATAAAACCTTTATATCTTAGCATCTGTTGCTTTACTGCAATGTCTTCCTGTTTACATATTCATGGCAGCTCACATGATGATAATTAAAGCTGTGCATGTCACCAGAATATCACAACAATGAGTGTGTCCTAGTTAGCCTAATACAATGGGGAGCAAGGTGGGGGGAGAAGTCACCCTAATCCTCTTCAATTGTTGTCTGTGCTACTGAGTTTTGAACTCACTCTCACCCTTCAGTCTCCCAAGTCTGGAGTCATGATGATCGTTAAAGCACACAGTCTTTTTGTTTTTTTTTTCTCTTGGAGCCATTTTGAAAGTGTAACCATGGTGATGTGGGTCATGCGATAATGGCAAAGAGAGGAGACTGCTGGTGGAGTTGGAGCACTGCAGGCTGGAGCTGCACCAGGCCAGAAACTCATTATATCTGGGTCACTGGGATGCTCCAGCTGCAAGTAGTAGACAAGACGCTATTATGCAAGAGGAGGGATGAGAGAAGTGTGGGCACAGGGACTTATAGTTACAGAGGATGTCTGTTTACAGAGTGGGATGTACAGTATGTGGAGGAGGGGAGTTTGCACACACAATCACACAATCACAGGCATTGTTAAGATCTTAAAACACAGGGGATCAGCCCGGCCCAAGAATCTGTAGGTTTTCATCTGAGGGTGAAAAATGAAGTCAATGTGAAAGTGCCAAAACCTGAAAACTGTATCCAAATGTGAGCCAACCCCCCATAGGCCACCATGTTCAAATGTCCAGCTTTTCTGAAGGGCTACACAATTAACCACACTACAATCATCCATTCATCCATCCACCTTCTACCACTTCTCCGTGGGGTTGGGCCGGGGGGGCAGCAGCTTGAGCAGGGAAGCCCAGACTTCTCTTTCCTCAGCAACTTCATCCAGCTCATCTGAGCGGACCCTGATGCGACCCCAGGACAGCCAAGAGACATAGTCCCTCCAGCATGTCCTGGGTCTTCCCTGGGGCCTCCTCCCAGTGGGGCGTGTCCTGAACACCTCCCCAGGGAGGCGTCCAGGAGGCTTCCGGACCAGATGCCCAAGCTACCTCATCTGGCTCCTCTTGACACGGAGGAGCAGCCGCTCTACTGTGAGTCCCTCCCGGATGACTGAGCTTCTCACCGTATCTCTAAGGGAGAGCCCAGTCATGACCCAAAGCTCATGACCATAGGTGAGGATTGAACAAGACCCCAAGATACTTGAACTCCTCCACTTGAGGCAGGACCTCATCCCTGACCCAGAGGGAGCACTCCACTCTTTTCCAGCTGAGGACCATGGTCTCAGGTTTGGAGGTGCTGATTCTCATCCCAGCCGCTTCACATTCGGATGTGAACCGCTCCAGTGAGAGCTGCAGGTCACACCCTGATGAAGCCAACAGAACCACATCACCTGCACAAAGCAGAGATCCAATCCTGAGGTCACCAAGCCGGAACCCCTCGACACCCTGGCTGCGCCTAGGGCAGCTCTAGTGGAGTCCAACCCTCACCGTTGTATCCGTTGTATGTTGTATCCATACATATATGGATACAACATATGACATGTAAAGTACATTATACAGTCCAGCGAGTAGCAGTATGAGCTTGTGTGTGAGGCTGTTGAGGACACTTGTGGCCTTTGGGAAGAAGCCATCCTTCAGTCTACTTGTACATGCCTTTGCTGCTCTGTATCACCTACCAGACAGCAACAATTCAAAGAACTGGTGACCAAGGTGATAGCAGTCTGTGATGATGGTCCGTACTCTGCTGAGATATCGTGAGGTGACAATGTCCTCGAGAGATGCTAACTGGCAGCCGATGACTTTTCCTGCCATCTCTACCACTCTCTGAAGAGACTTTTTATCTGCGGCAGAGCATCCTGTGTACCACACCGACAGGCAGTATGTCAGAACAGACTCAGCTGTGGCACAGTAGAAAGAAATGAGCCACTTCTTTTCCATGTTGTTCCTCCTGAGAACTCGTGCCCAATGACAACTGCCCAGGTTCATACAGCTCCATGTTTATGTTCTCCTGGTCAGAGCTACTCAGTGTAAAACAGAGTTACACCTCTGCCATATTGGCTTCTAAACTTTGTTGTAATCCATGTTCGGTGCTTAATATGTACATTTTTGATGGAACTGGCAGTGTTAATGTACAATATGCTAGTTTGGTAAATTTCACCGTTTTGCCCCTTTTATTTTCAAAAATTCAAGATGGCTACAACTAAAATGTTGTATAATATAAGACATGAGAAGCTATGTCTGGGTCATTTTTTAGTTTTGTTACTCTGAATTTGATTTTGTGATTTTTTTATTTATTAATATTATGATGATCTTTATTCATTTAGTTTATTTTTGATCATTTTGTTTGCTTAACAGAGGAAAAAAATCCATTTGCAACAATATGTAATATTTTCAGGGGCTTAGATGACCAGACATGATCTTCTTTTTTCACTGTTTTTGTATGTAAAGATAAATAATAAATAGCCTAAATACATACACCAATAAAATATAAAACAGCCATATTAGTCCAAAAGCGGTTGTTCCAAAAGCAGCCTTTGCTTTGAAACTTTGTTGTAATCCATGGTTTGTGCTTAATATGTACATTTTTGTTGGAACTGGCAGTGTTTCTGTATTTACGTTTGGTGAGTTTTGCACTCGTGTCCTTGAATTTCCAAAAATCCAAGATAGCAACAACCAAAACTCCATTCCAGAGGCTTTGTAACTTTCAACACACTTTACAGTTTTAGCCTGATAATTTTCAAGTTATTTCAGAATGATTGTTTGATATAAGATATGAGAAGCAGTGTCTGTGTCATTTTTCAGTTTTTTTTTACTTAGTACTCGATTCAAAGATTTTTTTTTTACATTTATTGCTGTTGGTTTAGTTTATTTTTGATCATTTTGTTTATTTGATGGAGGAAAAAACATGCATTTGCAACAATATGTAGTGCTATTTTCAGGGGCTTAGATGACCAGACATGATTCTCTCTTTTTCATTGTTTTTGCATATAAAAATGAATCGCTTACATGCATAGACAAAATAACATACAAACAGCCTACCTGTCTTAACAATGCCTTTGCACAAAATCTCACATATGACATCTTTTCAGAACCAGAAGCCTTAACATGTATTTTTCTTTGTGGGGACTTAAAGAGTCTGCACAAACTACTTGGAACGCCATCTGCATTTAAATCTAACACTGTAAATAAACGTTTGTGTGATTTTCCTTTGTGAAATAATCCTCTGAATTAAAGAGACATTGTGAACCTCCAGTGAACGTCAGTGGAAGTTTGAGTGAAACAATCCTCCACTTCCAACACACTCACTCGTCGATTTAAAAATAAGTTGTTGGCCATGTTGTTGTTTCTCGCCTATTGTCCACGGTGCCCCACTCCCCGACCCCCTCT
>JAQQAE010004364.1:0-18888 GCA_029823295.1 Pseudamia nigra | reverse complement strand
CCCCACCCACCCACCCCTGCTAGGCAGGCTATAGCATCCATGGGGCACATGCCAATGACTAGATTAAAAACACAAATTCAAGTAACATTGAGATACGACAAAACATGTCCACTGGTACTCATTCTGAGCATCATCGTTTCACAGAACCTACGCAGGCAGTAGAAAACTAACAGAAGGTCCTGGAGTGAGCATGTCATAGCAATACTATCACTGAATATCTCGTATCAAGTTTAAAAAGAAATGAGGGAGACCAGGTGGCATGGGCTGTCGGGCACAGGAATACTGGCACAGAAGATATTGTGTATTCTAAAACTTCAGACAGACATTTCTCTCTTTGTGCCTGTCCTGTGTCAAGATATTGCCTACATCATACATGAAAAAGGAATCTCTGAATAAAGAAAAACCCTGCAATGTAGTTTTAAATATATATATTCATTTGTTTTTATATATATTTATATATATATAGCTGTTACCATTTAAATAAATGTTTTGTTCTTGTTTCTACAAGTGAAGAATAAATTTAAATAAGAGCAAGCTAATTTACGAGGTGGAATCGTTCACCTAACACATCAAGTGCATGACGTCATGTTTGGAGGTTTTACCAAGAAAACGGTTTCATATTGAGGTTTAGGGAGTGATATGAAAGCAGCTTTAACGACAAACTGGAATAGCTTGAAAAAAAGACACAAAAGTAATGATGAATAGTAAAGGCTTTAGAGATTCAGGAGGCAGAAAGACATGAGTTACTGAAAACAAGGCTGTCAAGGACTTTAGTGGCTGAATGTTTATGGGAATTCCAAAGAAATGAGACATGACAAAACAAGGATGAGGTCAACCATGCAGGTAATGACAAAGCCAAACTGGTGGTCCCAGGTCAGAGATAATCACCTTGTATTTGTTTAACAATACAACTTGGGCTGTGATTTCCAACCCTGGGTCTGTGGTTTACGTCGATGCCACCTAAAGCTATATGGAAAATAAACACCGTAAAAAGAAAACAATAAAAGTGTGGTGCTGCTGTTTGTCAGTTCTTTTACATTTGTTCTCCTTGGTTTCCTATGTTCTTATGTCCCTTCATGCTTTCCATAGTGTCAGAAATGGTGAATGTGTCTACCTTTATGAGCACCACATTAAACCAAACAGATCCAAAAAAACATTTGCTACATTGTTTGCGACTTGCATGTCTGGTGGCACCGTCCCTGATCGGGAAGTGCATCACCAGGTAACATATAGATGCCATTTGTCATGCCAGGCTCAAGGTTTTCCATGAAATGATGGAAAGGAAACAGAATGGAAACACCTTTATTAAGAGTGACAAATGTTCACCTATTAATCTCTACACTACTGTTTTTGGCTCTGCTGCGAGCATGGTGAGCCGACCGTGGCGGAGTCGTTCCGTTTGTGCTTGGTGTTTGCTCAGCTGAAGAACTGCTCCAGCTCCTCCTCCATGTTCACCTCAGGCACCATCTGCTCCTGCTCCCTTTCTGCTCTCCCTTGCGCCGCAGAGCCCCCTAGTGCCCCAGATGAGGTGAACCATGGATGCTCCAGAATCTCTCTCGAGGTAAGGCGCTCTGCAGGTTCCCGGCGCAGAATGGAGCGGATCAGGCACTTGGCCTTAGGTGTGAGTGTCTCAGGGATGTTGAAGTGGCCCCTGCGGATTTTGCTGAACAGAGAACCGGGTTCAACATCGTGAAATGGGTAGCGCCCCACAAGGATGGTATAAAGCATGACGCCCAGACTCCAGACATCAGCTGCCTTCCCCGAATAGCTGCCGTTAGCATTGAGGATCTCAGGACTAACATAAGCTGGGCAGCCATGTTTGTCTGACAAGGAGTCATCCTGACCATCCAGGATGTAAGTGTCCTCAAGGCTCTCTAGCTTCACAAGGCTTCTGCAGAGACACAAAAGGAGACAAGTACTTTTCATAAGATGATCTCTTCACATGGCTGTGGAGACCTGCTAAGTGATAATTACCATGACAGTTCAAATCCTTGGGGACCAACCTGAAAGACTGTTTATTAGCTTCTGTTACTATAAAAATCTACTTCGAGATATATAGAAAAAAAAAAAAAGGGAAAAGCATAAAAGCCACTCAAAGTGGGGTAATTTGCACTGATGGACATCTTAAGTGTTTTAGATCCATCACTTTTGGATATCAGAGGAAATAGAGCACATAATGCTGAGGGCTTAAGTTTGACATTTCCTTTCAGTTAGATAAAAGCCCAGCCAAGAAGCATTGATGTACAAATAGTCTTCCCAAAAGACCTCCATGATTGAAAAGAAACACAATTACGGATGACTGATCATCTCAACTTCCACACAATGCACTGCTCAGAGAATCAACGAACAAACAATGCTGATGTTAGTTTAAAATAGCATGTATTTGCATTGTTCTCAGTAGCAGCTATGACACTCTGAGAGCTGATAATAACAGCTGATTGTTACAAATCTCAAGTCTCGGAAGGAACATTTTCCCCTCGCGTGGTGAGAGACACTTGTGTGGCTGAGCAAATGCTGCCATCTGCGTGTGAAGTTCATGAGACAAAAAAGTCAGAGTATCTACTGAGAGCCACTAGGAAAAGGAAATGAAGCAGGACCGGCTGCACATAGTCAAGAAGCACTAAGCATTAATTTGAGCTATGTGCATATACGTAGAAATGAATCCACTTGTCAGTGCACTGTCTGCAAAAACAATTTACCTTCAATCAATCAATCAATCTTTACCTTCATTAAAACTACAGATTTTCAAATTCAGGAACTGACATTATTTTCTTGAGCCAAATGCCCATTGTATTTTTCAGTGTTACAGGTTGAAGTGCTTATTTAAATATGGTGTCAGTGCCTGAATAAAGGCTCATACAGCGCATGAGCACACCTACAAGTAGAGTCCACATTGTAAATGGTGGAAAATTACCTTCATTTAAGCTATGTTTGTTCTGATCTTAAAATGGATCATCTTGGATCAGCATGGCCTGTTTAAGCTGCTCTGTTGGGCTCAGACTACACACGACATTAAACTTTGACTGATGCTCTTTGAAAAAGCAGTTGTTTGGTCAGAGGCTAAGAGTACTATGACAAAACCAAGTTAAGTAGCTAAGTGATGCAGTGAAAGGCAGCAGAGGTCCTACTGTTTTATGCCCTTTTCTCTTCCTCTCATTTCTGGGCACACACTATACTGGAGCCTTTCGTCTGACACTTGGGTCCACGCCAGAACAGAGCTCTGGATCTGTGCCTCTAAGGCAGCTTCATCTCCTCATCTCAGTATTCTCATGTCCACTGAGCCAGGAAGACTGAAAAGGTGAAAGAGGATTCTTGACAGGCAGTATAGTAAAGGTGACCCAATACGGGCCTGCGCCATCACTCTTAACATTTACCCGGAATCAATTATTTAACAGGAGGGGGGACTGGGCATCCCATCTCATGAGCAGTGTGACATTCAAGGTCATTGGAGCTGTACTGAATGTATGAGACAGCTCAATTTCTCTTTTTCCACAGTTAGTGCCAAACAATGACATCATTCTTTGACACGGAGGGCATCAACGTGCAGCCTCTGTCATGGGCTCTAAGACACTTTGCGGACATAAAATTTGCACTGACCTAACTCAGAAAAATGAACAAAAAGAAAATGTGAAAATAAATGTTTTGAGTAAGGAGATTTTTTTAACAGTATAAACAAGGCACACAGGTTGCTGTGGCAACAGACGCTCTAAATTTGAATCTGTAGTTGTCAAGTGCTGCCACCAGAGGTCAGTAAGCCTGTGTTCTGAATTTGTGAATGCTCAACTTTCTCTTGCTGATCACTACACAAGTGCAGCAGTAGTAGCAGCAGCACGGCTTTATTGACCAACTATTACATAAAAAAGCTTGTCCTGAGGACTCTCTGCTCCTATTTCTCAGAAGTAGGTGCAGGATTACATTGACTTGACAGAATGCGTCACACATTTGGATCAATATGCCATGTGTGTCACATATCCACTACTAATGCTTATGCAAAAAAAAAAAAATAGCTGGGGGACACACTTGGGCTTATGTTTCATGTACTCTGCAAAACATCTTGGTGAAGCTTGTTGGACTTGTATATCCTGATCTTAAAGTACCACAGTGTAAGCTGAGATATGTCACAGGTAACCATGTCAAGGCTGGAATAAGACATAGAAAAGGTATACACATACCAACATGCAGGGTTATGGTGCTTTGAAAACACTATGGCAACTTCAGAACTCACCTGTCCTCATTCTTGAAGACGAACTTCCTCAACTTGAGATCACGGAGGACCAGTCCGTTATCGTGGCAATGTGCTACAGCCGAGGCTATCTGATAGAAGAGTCTGGCAGCCTCATCCTCCCGCAATTTCTTGCAGGTCCGGACAAAAGAGTGCATGTCGCCATAGCTCCTCTCAAAGAACACATAGGCTCTCGTCTCCCCAAGCAAGATCTCCAGGATTTGGTTAATATGTTGGTGCTGTCCCAGGGCAAAGTAGGCCGCCAGTGACTCCTGGTACCGGCCTATGTCAAAGACCTGCACACATAAGAAAGGAAACATTTATGTTTGTGCAGGTTGAGTAAAAATGTGTTTTACTAGGTGAATAATGACTCCAAGTGTCTCATTAGGTGGTTGTTTTGAGGTTGCATTAAGGGAAAATAAATACATGTTCCAAACAATCCCTGTTACCAAGATGGGTTTGTGCTGTAAAATTCTACTAAACCTCAAACTAAAAGACCCACATCGTGACACACACACATCTTTATCTGTACAGCTTATGTAAGGATGTTGACAAATTAAACTACTGATTAGAGTTTTCATTAGTTTGCTGGAGAACAAGACTAACAAAAATTCAAAACAGCTTATTTTTCTAAGAGGCCATCTTGTGTAGATTTCTGAGTACTGGTAGTACTGAGCAAGTTCATATAATTACACCTTTTATTTTTACACCAAAGGGTTTATATAAACCCCAGGACCCTAAAAAGACGGATTTGCACAGTATGGGACCTTTAAATAATGTGTATGCAGTCACTCTGATTCTCATAACTTGTGTTTATTCTTTTAGCAAAGGGTGTAGGATTTCACAGGGTCAAAGTGAAAGCATCATGTTGGAGAACAGTGTTGCACTGCAGCCTGGGGTGCAGTGTCTCTTTTGTTTCCATAGAAACCCTTCAATTGACTTTCAGTACAACCAGTTCAGGTGAGAGCGCTCCTCTGCTCGCAGTCAATACAAATACACCCCACAGCTCTCCCAGTCTTGAGTTGTGACCTAGGCTTCTAGCTTTGCAGCCATGATCAATGGTGAAGTGGGGATTGATTGGTGCTGTATGAAACATGCACAAAGCACATGAGGTCAAACAGCAGTTAGCTCATAGACTGTGCCAAAAGCCATTAATTTGTTATTGCCATGACGAAACATTATCTCAAGCAAAAAAGGTATGGGTTATTGGATATGTTGTGCCTTATGAGGCCAGTGGTGCATGTAATCATCGTCTCAATTCATCAAGCCACTTAAGCCTGTTTAAAGATGGAATCTACCTCAGGGACGACCCCGCTGCCCTTATAATCAGTAATGTGCAAAAGTCAATACAGTGTGTATATATGGCAGAGGAAGGCCACGATGTTGTTCTCAATCATAAATGCAATGGTTGTTCAGTTCAAATGGTTAGAGGCCAGTGCTGGAGCCAATGTGATCATAGACGTCTGGAATTTACAAGTTCAACACATGCTTTAAAAGGTCCCATGGAGTAGCCTTTAACATTCTATATTTACAATTTATGTGTCTATTAAAGACTTCTGTTAGGGTGTTGAAAAAATACTGCATGTTGATTTGAGAGACAACACAGAGATAACATCTACTGCAAAACCCCGAAAAGATGGATTTTCACACTATGGAACCTTTAATTTGTAATACATGTGTTGTAAAAAACGCACAGATATTACTGTACACTTACATAGGATGCATATAAAAGACCAGGTAATAGTCCACCTAAAATGTAGCACACATGGCAACACTGGCCTTGATATATGGTCCAGATAGGTATGCACAGATGGGTCATATTTTCTAAGTGGCAGTATTTGCTGCAAACGGCTCACAATGGTAATGCATATGCTCCATGGTGGTACTGTAAAAGCATTACTATGTGAGAGCGAGAGCAATGGATAAGCCAGAATAGCACTGAGAGGAGTGTGTGCGTGGTTACTCACTCCTTTGTCAACGTTACATCATGCAATCCAAACCACGCAGCTCGCCCCATTCACTTTTTCCATTAGACTCCACTGCCAGCTCTCTATTTACACTTAAAGCAATTATTTAAAAAGTTGATAGGGGTGGACTAGCTGCAACAGCCAACCCATGGAGACCAGTAAAGTATTTCTCCATATTCTGTGATCATTGCATTTAAGGCCATTTGTACTGAACTAAAGTCATATCTGGGAAGGCATGAGAGAATAAGGATTTTTCACTGGCACTGCCTGATAATGATAGATTTGTCTAAGTTTAAGTGGACTAGAAAGACAAAGGGGGTATTTTAAGGGCATAAAGGTGGGATTGCCTACTCACTTTACATACGAGCTCTTCCCCGCTGTGCAGGTGGGCGGCTCTGAAAACGTGGTCTCCCTCCAGTGGCTCCAACAAAAGGTAGTCCCCGATGCGGGAGATACAGTGCGAGGAGTCCGGGGTCTCTGGCGGGCTGGGGGACCCGAGATTGGGACTGAAACTCTGATGCGACTCTGTAGTCCTTAAACAAGATAATTCTTCGAAATCGTGCGCTTTGTGCCGCGATCTCCCATAACGTGAAATGTTAATAGGATTTGACCTCTGTATGTTCATGAGGAATGGTGTAATAACTCCACAAAACTGTCGGCCTTCTCCCGGTTCTGCTTCTCCTCCTCCTCACTTCAAAGCACTTTGCTGTAAACTCCGAGCAATATTACAAAATGTTCGAAACTTTTGTAAATCTTCAATGAAACAAAAAAAAATAGTTCAGTGACTGAATAAACTACAGTTTCCTTATGGAAAATAGGCAGCGAATTACTCGCACGTTGGCGAGTAACTATTCAGACAAACCCGGGGGTGTGTAATTTGTGTCTTTGCAGAGTTCAACTGTTCACTTGCACCCCTTTGTGTTTCATACAAAAGATAAGGCCAGGCTAAAATTAAATAACTACTGACCCTGGTCGACTGAGAAGCTTTAGCACAGACCCGCTGCAGTTTCATTAACCAAAGGAGTTCGCGCAAAGACGAAAAAAACCCAACAAAGGCGATTAAATGTCAGTTTTGACAATGAATGAAGCGTGAATGAAGTTAACCCGCAGCTTGTTTGCTAGCTTATCTTGCCGGTTAATGGTATGGCACGTTTCATAAAACGGAAACAATTTGATGTGTGCACAGCTTGCAGGCACAGAAAACGAGCACAAGCAAAAAATATATATATCAAGCAAGTTTTGCAAGATAATTATTGGTAAAAATCGGCAGACAAATGATGGCTAGCAGGTGCAGCGCTAACTAGTTAGCTTCCTTGGCTAACTAGTACCAGGTCAATGCACGGCCTTGTTCCCCTGGATCATATCCATGCACGGCGACTGTCATCTATCACAGGAGGAGAAAACCCCATCCGGGAAAAAACAACACGCTGTAGCTCTTTGTGTGCGGGAGTCGACGTCTTCGCCGTTCTCCTGCTCTAGTCCAAGGGTAGAAAAGTGCCGTGTGTCTACTGCTGGAAGGTGTTGGAAGGAAGGAAGGGACGGCCGGCCGACTTTCCCAGGCCTATCCCTTGATTCAGCAGGACATCCTCTCTCCCGTGGTGCTGCTGTGCTTCTTACGTGGCTGGGAATCTAGTCCATTCAGTGCGGAGGGAGGCCAGCCGAGCTGCACACACTGCACACACACACTGCGCCTGTACAGACAGAGCGAGCTGCCTGCCTCGCGGAGGGGGCTTCTGCACGTGCACGCGCACACGTCCGGTCGCGTACGTAGACACACACGGGGGCACGCACGAGCTCAGCGACCCGCCCCCTGACGTCACTCGCACAGAGGAACCCCATTGGCTTCCAAGCTGACTTCTAATATGCAGTGAAGTCATGTGAGAAGCATGTAGTGAGGCTACACCCCCATGAATCTAAATGCATCGCATGCTGCTGGTAAATTGGGAGGGGAGGGGGCGGAGGTGGGAGTGAGTGTATAGCTACTGTACATGCTGTGTTACAAATGTGTTTCCTCCTGAAATGTCATTCAAGGCAAAGCAAGGGGGATCCCTCCCTCACAGTCACATGCAGATATGCAATATGAGTTTTATTCATTTCCACCACTGTGTAATTACTATATCACATCCACCGCATGCAGCCAGTATGTTAGACTGGAAATACTTTTAATTTCAGCATAAAAATGCAGTTAGTACACACTGTCATTGGCATTTGGCATGTAGATGTTTACCTGCACAAATATTTGCCAAAAATTTTTTTAAATCTATTTCACGACAGACATGAAATTATTCTGTTATTTATCCTTCGTTTAGCTAGTGAGTGCTGGTCAAGCATTAACAGTTTCACATGATACACACTGTCATTTAACATATAAATGCCAATAAAATACAGGAAAGCTAAAATGAGAAAGAGAGTAAAAGAAGAACAAAAGAGAAGAAAGTGAGAGAGACTAGCAGAGCGCAGCAGCAGTATCCAGACTCATTCACTTATGTACCAAAGTGATTCTTCAGTTATAACAGATAACAGTTCATCAAAAGCATGTAAATGTATTTAGAAAAGCAAGTGTTTCAAATGAAACAATGTTTTGAAATTTATGCCGTGGTGCATACATACAAAAATTATTTCTGAGTTAAGCCTGTGAACATTCAGGAAAATGCAAGCTTTTGGTGGAGTGATAGTTTGTTATGCATCCTTTTAGATTCCTGCATACAACTCTTAAACATGATTTTCATTAATTTTACATGTGACAGTGTGTGATATTTGCAAGTAGAGCTAGACTAAAGCCAGTAGTCACACAAAATGTTTTTATATTAATATTGGCTGACGATGTTCTCTGTTTATATGTAAACATAAAGAAGTCTCATGTTTTTATGTGCCCTCAGCTTTTTATTTTCCACAACATCAAGTTACGTAGTACATGTTGTTTTCACTCTGATGAGCATTTTGCTGACAAATCCCCTTAAAATAAAAAAGGGCATGAGAGCAGCTTTTACTTTTATCTTCATTTCATCTGCAGCAGGAAATGGGAGAAAACTATGCATCCTACTATGATGCAGATGAGCTTTTGAAGAGCTTATGATAAATTTGTAACTTTTTATTTCCGATGTAATCCCTTGAAGTATTCTATACTATTGGTTTTAACCATATAGATATATTCTGATGACCATCCATTGTATCCCTCAGCAAATACAGCATTTTTTTTGTATTCTAAATACATGTGTTCCACTTATGCTAAAAACTGAACACGTATTTATCACATTAGAGACATGAAAATCTGTCAGCATTAAATACACAAACATGCAATAAGAAATCAAAAGATCTGTGACATTACCCTTGTCCTTAAATAAATGGTATATACAGTATTAAAACATGAAAGCAAAGGAATATATTTATTATGAAAGGGCACCTTTTTCCAGATATTTTGCTGAAAGCCATAGATTTTACTGAAAAAAAAAACTTGCACAGGGCTGTGTTCTTCTGATGTGATAACCGTGGTAACAAATTTCTGCAGCACGGAGATGTGCCTCTGCAATATATTACAAAGTGAAGGATGGAAGAGGTTCATTATTCATTGTTCTTTCTAGATTACCAGGGGGTGTGACAGCAGGATTGTGCAATTCCATGTAGAAATCTGGGGCGGTGAGAGGAATGCTTGCAGCTGGACACAAGACACTGACAGAAGTGTTTGAATTAACCTTTATTCCCCTGCATGCAGGCAGTAGCAGCGCACGCACACATGCACAAACACACATTTTATTCTAAATCTTCATTTTTTTGCTGGCTGCCTGAATAAGCCCCCGCAACATGGAAATGCATTTTTCACACAGAGGCCTCTCATCTCACAATGCTGGTTCACAGAATTGCAGAATGCGGCTGCACCCACAAGCTTTTATATCCCAGCACTCATGCATATGTGTGTATATGTGTCTGTGATATAATCTCCACTAACCACCCACTGTTTGGATGCTGGAACTTCACTCTTACAATGGCTTTGCTTTGGTTTAAAATATGCTCACTTGAGAGCAAAATGCTGCTGTACCATGTGAATGCACCGACTTTGTTCACCAGTGTTCCACTGTTGTTATGAATTTAAAACTATCCTGAATTTAACAGGTGTCACGTTGGAATTCTGAGTTACACCTTTTTACAAATGGAGCATTTTCCGACTCTGACACCTGGGATATTACACTAGTTTTAGGAGGATTCTTCGTATATAACACATTAGGAATATGTATCTCATTAGGACAGTAGATGCAAAGATCCACTCTGGTAAAGATGGATGTTCTAAGGAAAAGTCTATATTTCTAAACATTGTGAAAGAGCGTATGAACATATTTTTGGATATGCACAAGTATCAAACACCTAAGTTTTTCTAGATGGCATTCGAGTGAATGAAAATGTGAGGTTGTGTTCACACAGTCAAACATTTGCCACCATTGAAAAACTTTGAGAAAGCCTGTTTTTAGCAGGGAATGAACAGTTGCATGGAAACAGGAATACAAGAGGAGGATTTGTCTTCATTTGCTATGTTGTCTTTTTCTGAATAGGAAGAAAAAATGGAATATTGTGAGCATGTAAAACAAATCAATGATATGCCCCAAGGTTTCATACACATTTCTGTTTTAAATCTCTGCATTTGCCCATCACTGTAACGTCAAGTAGGGATTCTGGTAAGCCTAAACCACAGCTGTGCATGAATCAGAATACTAATCCCCAAAGATTCCTTTTGCCCCCATTCCCCGATACACTGTGTGACTCACTCGCAGTGGAGAGCAGCACTCGAGAAAATCCATTGAGACCCATCAGCTCTCCAGACACGCCTACATGCCGAGGAGTAACGGCAGGCTGCCCCAGCAGTGCCTTCCAGCCACAGCTATGACTGTGTGTGTAACACTGAAACAAGATGTGTCCTGGAAGACGACAGAGGTCAACAAGGACGAGTGAGCATCCCCGAATCCCTGGAGCAGTGTTACTCACCAACTTCTTAGTGGCTGTGTTGCCCTTTGGAAAATGATCTAAGGTCTGTTTCCCCCTGTAATGTTGAATTTACTGAAAGGCCCCAGGGTTTCAGTCCACCGGCGGAATATCATGTTTATACTTCAGTGTTTTCCACAGTGTGTGGATTTGAATGCAAATTATTTGAATGCGTAGGAGATAGTTTGAGAACAATAATGACAAAATAATGCCATAATATTAAAAATGTACTTACACAACATATTCTGTTTTGTCTGGTCAGTTTTCATTCATAAATATGCATTCGTCTGGGTTTGCAACACATTTGAGACAACATAGAATGAGCAATTTATGGTTAAGTGAGTTAAAATATGTTTTTTTTTACAACAATGCATTTAGAAACAGTGATGTGAACAGGTGATCACAATAATTATTTAATACAAAAGGAAAGGTTTCTCAAAGAAAAATAGGGCAAGATAAGACATGATTTCAATATTTCACATCTTACCATGCAGTACTGATTTAAAGAAAACATGCTATTTCAGTTTTTAACACTTTAAGGTACCGTATTTTCCGCACTATAAGGCGAACCGGATTATAAGGCGCACCCCCCAAAAATGTCATTTTGAATTTTGTTTTGTTTTTATAATCCGGTGCGCCTTATAGTGCGGAAAATACGGTACTGTACACCTTCCATGAATATCTATTTTAAGTTTTGGCTCAAAATCCCACACAGCTCGTTCCTTTTGTCATGCATATATCTTCCACACTTTCAGCCATGTTTCAAACAGATTATGTCAGTGTTTATGGAAAATTAGTAACTGCTGACTGCATACCTTTTCCGTTGGTGCCATGGATACCATCATGCAGACACTCTGCTAGAAATAAGGAAGTCCAGCACACTAATATTGCACCTAGTTGGAAAACCTTGCTCTGTTTTTTGCACTTTCTGGCAGGTTTAAGATGAGAATTTACTGTTGCTGCCTGGGTCTTCCTTGAGGTTAGGAACAAACTGGTATGGTCATTTGAGCTGGAGAGCCTCTTGGACAAAATCATATTCAGACTTATTGGGAAGAAATGGATGCTACGTGCTCCAGAACTGGCATTTTTGTGGTAGTGCTTGACAAGGGTTTGCCAATTATTTCTTATTTGGGGGTTGCGGCCAACTTCTTATTGGTAGCCAGCTCCTGTTGACAACAGCAAGAATCTGATATTGTTATATTCACAGTCTTCCAGGTAACTTCCATGGAGAAATCCTACCATACATGTCAAGATATGTACAGGGGTAGAAAACGCATGAATAGGAGGGATGAGATCATTCACTGAAAAAGAGAGGAGATGTAAGAGGGAGGACGGAGGATGGAAAAGGAGGAAGCAGGAGATTGTGACAAGCTGTGGCAAGACTCAAGGAAGAGAAGAGGAAATAAAAGTGACAGAAGCTGTTGTTGCTCTGTAGCGTCTTTTAAAAACAGCAGAAATCCTCTCGCACAGGCAGGAAGCTGTCAGATGTGAAAAGAGTTTAGACAAAGCATGTTTAATGTGGGAGTAAAAAACGATCAAATCTAACCAAATAAGGCGAGGATGTTCCATCAGTCAAACATGACACACACTTGACTAACCTCAGTCATAATGAAAGTGTTGAGACATCACGTTAATATCTGGGATATTCTCAGTTTAGTTTTGACTCTGGTTCTTGAGGTTTATTTTGATATTCAGTGGAGAATTGCATATGTTCCCATGACACTCATTTCTGCAGTGGTGGTAATGGGCAACAGCTGCGATACCCCTCAATTTCAAGAGGGTGGAGGGCAAGTTATTTTGGGGATGGGTACATGTGCCACATTCTGCACCATCCAGGCTGCGTTGGGACCGATGAGCTATGAGGAAAGAAAGAAAGAAAGAGAAGCAGATTATATTTCACTGAGGATTTTCGAATGCTCATATTTCTAAAAATGTGGTTTGATGGATGAGCTCATCACTCCACAACTGCAATCACAAAATGTAGTGTACTGTAATTACGACTCCACGCTTGCTTTCGGTTTCAATTTGCAATCAGATGGACTCATTAAAATCAGATCTCATACCAGAGAAAGGCCCTCATGTGGAAATGTAAAATGAACAGTCTGATTCTCTATATGTTCAGAGTAATATGTAGAGAAAAAGAAGTACCCATGCTTTTTGTTTTCCAGATGAACCAAAGAAGAAACCGAGTTGTTGTACATGTGCAAATCTCCAGAGAGATGAGCTCAGTCATTTATCCTTTATTCCCAAATGTTTTCACTTTGGCAAGCAAACTTTTACCCAAACTATTTTTCAAAATGGATCCAAGTCATCGTAATAATATGTTCTGTATTTTACTCATGAAATGTAGCAGAAAAGATGTGGCAAGAATGGAGTGTGAATGAATGGAGTGCATTTAGTTCAACAGTTAATAGAACAACAATAATGAAGTGTAAGAAATCAACATAATGAATGGTGAATCCACAGAATGAGCCAAAATGTAAACACAATGATCGAGAAAATTATTGAAAATTAATCAAAAATGTATAAAATTATCAACAAAAGGTCATTTAAAAAATGCCCCCATAAAAGAACAAAAGAGATTAATCGAGAAAATGAAATCAATATTGATACTGAAATATGTTATATAATATAAGATATATATACAACTATGATGCAAAAAAAAACACAAAACAAGATTAGACATGACAAAATTTGCAACAGATGAAACAAATCCATCCATAAAACTTTCCACAAAACAAAGAAGGCAGCAAAAGGATCAAGAATATGAATAGAAATAAGCAATATAATCTTAAAAATGGACAAAGATTGAATAAAAAGAAAAAAAATATAATGAAAAAATTACCAAAAAAATCAAATAAAAAAATTCACAAAATAAAAAATTAACTAAAATTGCAAAATAACAGTAAATCAACAAATTATTCACAATTCGAAGACAATAATCCACAAAATGAACAGAAAATGAACAAAATGAGCAGAATAAAACAAACTGGAGAAACAACAAACAACAACAATAAAATGAAAACAATATTCCACAAAAAACATAAATTAACAAAAGATGAATAATAAAATTAATAAAAAAAGAGCAAAAGTGAACAAAACAGAATAATACACAACATGAGAAAAAGAACAAAGTAACCAAGAAAGTGAACAAAAATGTTAAAAAAATGCAGTAAGTAAAAAATAAAGAAAACAAAAAATAAAGATAATAGTCCACAAAACGAACAGAAAATTAACCGAATAAGCAGAAAACTCAATAAACTGAACAAATGAACCGACAAAATGAGCAAAAATGAACAAAAGAAAATATTCTACGAAGTCAACAAAAGTGAACAAAATAGTTAAGAAAAAGAACAGGATTTAACAAAATAATTGAGAAAATTTAAAAAAATAAACAAAATAATCAAGAAAATGAGCAAGAATTAACAAAAAAAAAACCCAAAATACACAAAACAGAATGACAGACATTTTCAGGAAAATAAGCAGTTAATCAACATAATCAACAAATCAATCAGCAAGATGACAAAATATATAAGCAAAATGATCAGAAATAAAATATAATCACAGAAAAATGGGCGACCCCCCCTCCCCCCCTCTGAAAAAAACAAAAATTCCATGGCCCATTTTGGATCCTGGGTCTAAATTGGGGAAAGGCAGATTTATCTTCAAAGAAGAGGGAGCAAGCATCGAAGGGAGCTGTGATATTAATTTAAAAGTTGCATTTACAACACAAAGAGAAGTGAATCAAACTCAAAGTGATCAGAATGTAGCAGGAAAACACACTCACACATCCAAAGGCTACAAGTATGGTGCTCTATGTGATACATTAGGCGAGCAAAGCCTCAGCACTTAATGACTTTACTGTAATGCATGTTTTGTCCACTTAAGGCAGGAAGTGTGAGCGCAAATTAATGAATGGGGGGCTGAAAGAGTAGTCCAGTCAGCATCGGATTAAGCCCACAGGGGGTAATTCAGCCGGTCAAATAAACAATGGCACTTCCGCTGACCTTAATTCAACCTGCTGGCATCTGACCAGCGGTGTTCATGCTGCTACACGGTGGATGGATCAAAATGAAAAAGTCCTTTGAAGATGAATTCAGGTTGATGAGATATTTTTTTCAATCCTCTGTTTATTGGAAAACAAAATCAAATAAACACAGCACAAAAATGATAGAGGGTAGACGTCATACAGCACTCAAACGTATTATAACTATAATGCAGAAAATCAAACGGGCAAAAAGGACGTGTCATGGTATTAATCATGTCACTGTGCTGTCTGTTACAATGAGACGGCCCTTAAAGGCCCTGTATTGTAACACGCTTGAAGTGCCCGTGCACTGAAATTAAATTGCTCATTTACAGCAATTCAATTTTAGTCTTGGGTACCTTTAGATTATAAATGCACCCGTCATAACTCATAATAGTCTAACATTATTTCAAAATGAACACAAATAATTACAAGCAGGGAGCCTTCTTCCTGAAACAAATGGATTTTCTTTATTTGGAGTTTTGGGAGGGGGAGGAGTTTAGCTGCACCCTGGGATTCCCGATTGTGCAGCAGGATGCACCATCCAGTGAATCAATTACAACATTCCCCCGGAGGCTAATGCTAGCCTAGTGCTTAGCCACCTTGAGCTTACACTGTTTTTTACATTCCTCCAGAGGGTAATGCTAGCCTAGTGCTTAGCCACCTTTAGATTACACTGCCGTTTACATTCCTCTGGAGGATAATGGTAGCCTAGCCCTTACCCATCTCTACACATTTGTTAACATTCCTCCAGTGGCTAATGCTAGCCTAGCCTTTAGCCACCCTTACAGTGAGAATGACCATCTAAGGAAGCCTGGCACACTACAATGTCATACTCAGTCTAGTTGAAAACAAGTCTTGCAACTACAAGTCTGCAAGGCCTGCTTCTCCAAAGGATTTCTAGGTAGATGTTAATAGGTAGACTTTGTTTCCGTGGTTCTTGGTGTTTATCTTTTTTAATTTAATTTTATTGTTTATTCAACAGGGACAAAACATACAGCACTGCTACAAACAATTGGGAAAATGTGATGTACATAAGATGTCTAGCTTCAGCTAATTTGCAGTCTTTGTCCCTGGCTAGGCTTTTAATATGAGAATTCACCATTGCAAAATGGCAGATAAGTCAGCAAACATGGAAAAGCATGTCATGGGCACTTTAAGTCTGTATGGCTTATATGAGTCTATTAAATAATTCTCATAGCAGTGTTGACAAAATGAATTTGATTTGATATTTGCAGGGTTGTTGTTCATTTCTACCTCTGATTTCCCTGTGATGTGTTTTTGCCTAATTTTCAACAGAAAACAGCCTGATTGGTTGAACTGCAAGTCTTCCCACTGTGACCTGGGATCAGATTCTGATTCAGTACTAATGTAAACACTGCATAAAGCACTTTAAGGGATAATTTTCTAAAAATAAATGTCAGGAATATTGGCCAGGTGGCTATGGGGACTAGGTTTAGCTTGAATATGACTGGTTGTAACTTGTAGTGTATTAAAATTTAAATTTACATGTAGAATTCCGCAGGCTCATGTAGCCAGACCTACTGTAGTGCATTTTAGTTTGACTGTGATTGGTAAGTATTGATGCCACAGTCTACAGACATAAACTGCCTTATCCCCTTGTCCAGCACTCAAAAACCCAATAAAGATGCATTTTCATCATGAATCCCCTTAATGTTACTAAATAGCAGAGGTGGGTAGAACTCAAGTAGATTTACTCCTTTACATATACCGTCCTTGAGAAGTTTTTTTTTTTTTTCTTCAAAAAATGCACTTCAGAGAGTAGTGGTTTTTCAGAATACATTCTACTCTGACTAAGTCACATTTGGAGTGAAAAAAATGTACCACAGCTCAATGAGTAGGAGTAAAAGAGCTGAAGTTGTAAAAATGTACAAAATACTGAATTAAATTTTTAAAATGATTTAAATACTGAAATGAATAAGTGAAGCAACAAAATGAGTAAAAATGTACAGAAATAATCGCATTAATGAACAAAAAGCAAAATTAGCAATGAGCAAAATAGCAAAATATTTAAAATAATCAAGAAAAAATACAAACATAGTTAAGTAAATGATAAATTATAGTACAGTACATAATTACCACAAATGACCAATGTAAGCAAACATGTAGAAAATCATCAAGAAAATTAACAGAAATAATCAAGAAGTTGAAGAAAATATATACAATTTGAGTATAAATGAGCAAAATATGCAATAAGTCACAGCGCAACAAACACTGAACAAAAAGCAAAATGAGCAAGAAAATTAGTAAATGTGAACAAATTGAGCAAGATTATTATGTAAGTTATAAAATAAACAAAATAAGCAAATAAACTGAACAAAAATCAATATATGAGGCTGTAATAAATTCCATGATATGAAGTTATTCACTCCACAAGTATTTTTTAAAGAGATACTCTTTTACTTTTACTCAACTCCATATGTTTATGAGTACTTCTACTTCTACTTGAGTCAATAGAATTATAAAGTAACCATATTTTTACTTGAGTACTGTTTCTGTGTACTCTACACATCACTGCAAAATAGATTGATCAATCAGTGATGGCCATCAGATCATTCATGCACACTGCGATCAGACCGTTCAGCACCACAGCGAGGACAAGACTGAAGACATTTTATTAACTGAGCGACTTCGTTTATCACATTTGAATGTGCTACTTTCTAAGCAATACGATGAATATTGAGTATTACTGAATTTCCCAGCATAGATTAAAAAGTTCTATTCATTCAGTCATGGCTTGCAACATTTAACCCAGGTTGGTTTCACATCTGTTTAGATCTTATTGAGCCTGTAAAATGGCTGTGTTGTATAAATGTACATTGGATCAGACCATGTTTAAAACAATTAGGTGATTTTTGTACATTTTCAAGGCTGTTGTCCCCAAACATCCTCAGAGATCTCCTCTCCCAGATCTGCTTCATGAAGTGTTTCGATTTAAGTCACCAAGACCTTTTGTAAAGAATGAGGTGAACTGTTTGTAAATTAGGAACCTGAGCGAATCTATTACAAAGAAACTGTGGATCTGTAAATGCTTGAAGAGGTGATGTTTAGGCAAAGCAAGCCAACTGTATGACAAAAATATTTCCACTTTCCACTCAGGGAGCATGAGTGGCTGAGTGGCAGGTCACACAGACGTGTCTTCCTCCGTGCAGAGAGGAAGGATCTTGGCTCAAGGGGGAGACAGGATTGGCGTCACTGGCTTGGATCTCTCCTTCATGAAGTCAGACAGCTGAGTGAGGACTTGTGGCAGCTCTGTCACTGGACAGGGTGACTCACTCACTCATAAGTGGAGAGGTTAATAATAGTCACACATTAGAGGCCCAGAAGTGAAATCACACAGCTTTTGCAGCTTAAGTCTTCCAAATGACTCGACTGCAGAGCGAAAATCCATTTCACCCTCTGTTCTGTGTCTCATTCAGGTCAGTTTATAGGTTTAGATGACAATTCACGTAATTGCTGATGCCATAAGACGAATATCTTCAAGGTAAATTGCAAGGTTGAATTGAAAGACAGTGGTATTTTTATGGGCAATATGTATAGTGGATCTCAAAAGTCTACACACCCCTGTTCAAATGCCAGGTTTTTGTGATGTAAAATACTGACACCAAGATACAGTGGGGACAACAAGTATTGGGAAATGTAAAAATGTGCAAGTTCACCCATTTAAAAAGATAAGAGAG
>JAQQAE010004363.1:0-18888 GCA_029823295.1 Pseudamia nigra | reverse complement strand
GGAAACACTGGAAAAGGCTGAGGAGGTGTGAAAGGGGGTGACAGCTTGACAAAGCATTGAAGTCTAGTCTATTTCTTGAGGACAAGTAAAATTACTTCATTCCTTTCAATCTGTGATTTGTTTGTCTACCTGTCATAATGTTAACACCTACTTTTAAAGGATTTTAGGAGTTGTTTCATAAAGCCCAGGAAATAAAGGCATCGGGCTCATTCTTTGTGTTACTAGTGCATCAATGTGCAAAAAAAAATACTAGTAGGCATTTTCATTTTAGGACATACATGACTGAAATCCTTATGTACCATACAGTATACTGCACGACCTACCTTAATTAATATCAAGAACAGCATACATATACCATAGCAATTTTATGATAATCATGATCAACAGCTTTCAAGAGTTTATTAAGTGGTATAAAATATAATTTATATATGCAGATACAGTATTTCAAGGCACAGTCCAGGTGTAGAGCTCATGTTAGTCAACGGTATAGTCTGAGCTGCCGCAGGGATAAACACGGGGCCATAGTGGCTGATACTGAATTGTGAAAAAAGCTGAAAAATGTATGAGGAAAGTGTGGTAGAGGAGTGAACAGGTGGTGTCCACGGCTTGTGTCGGAGCCAAGACACTGATTGAAGCTGCGGGAGACTGGGCATCCAGGCAATTAAGGTTTGTCTGTAAGTCACTGACCAAACGGAGAGGCTAAAATGTTAAGCTGTGTGTATGTACCTGCATTACATGTTTTGAACTACCTCTGAAGAAAGCAGCTTAACTTGCCAAAAAAGCTGCTAGAACAAGAAAACCTACATCAGAGAGGATGTATGTATGCATGCCTACGTCACCTGTGTGTGAAGCTACCCCACTGAACTGCTGGTGTGTGTGTTCCCATAACCATCATGCTGCTGCACAGAAGTTACTGCTAGAATTTGCTTTGATACTCACAATCAATAAGAGCTCATTCCATTTGGAAAATAATCTGCAGAAAACTTCAGTCACATGATTTTTTTAACATTATTTTTATATTTAAAGTGCATATGACACAATTTTTACATAACCAAGAAAGGCCACCAAATGCAAAAAACATATTAAAAGCAATATTAATATAAAAAGCATCCCCCGAGCACAAACAGAACACAGCATCTGTCAGCAGCCATATTCTGAGTATAAAACCGTACAGATTGATGGTCAAGACCCTCAAGGGCACAAACACTATAAATAGTTTTAGATCTGTGGCACTGTACAGTAATTTGAATTGATTAATGATGAACATGTATCCAGTGGTGTTAGAACAATTTTTTTCCCTTACCTCAGTTGCCCCCGTATCCGGGGGTAAGGTCTAATGTCACTGATAATCAAGGCTCCTGCCTTCTAATCAATGAACAAAACCACACATCCTATACACCTCCATAATCGTCAGAATCACAGCTAAAAACATATCTAAGCCAGTTTCAGATTATCAAACCACAGCCCACACAATAAGCCATTATGTTCACAGAGTCAAAAGATAACAACTCCGCCAAATTGTTGCTTTGTCTTATACTGTGCTTAATAAACCAAACGTAAATCTAGATTGTAACACGCTCAGTGAAAGTGCACGTCAAGCTGAATCCGGCAGTATATAACTTAAGTGTATAACTTTCAACACCACACAGCAAACAGACAAATGATTCAGAAAAATCACAGCAACAAAACCGAGCAGTGAAAACAAAGTTCATCTTACCTTTGATGTTTCTCATCAAAAGTTGATCCAATGTGAATAAAACTCCATATTTTGGTAAAACCGTCTGACATATTTCCAACAACTATAAAATCACTCAACATTCTCTTCTTTTTGGACCATAACACTGTGATGAATGTACGAGCAGACCTTGTACATAAAGTGTGCTTCCGTATTTTCGTTGGTGAAGTGAGCGCTGCACAGCAGTGAATGGTCCATTTCTTCAAAAGATCACGGTCTGAAGGAAATAGAAATAAACTAAAACTGTCCTCACGAGTGTTTGAATTATAGTCAGCCACACAACAATCAGGCATGACTGGTAATCCCACCACTTCCAGCTGAAATTCATACACATTACATACAAAACACAACAGAAATAGCTGGTAGCCGACGGCAACAGCCTCTGTTAGTGATGTCATATCTGGTTGGCTTAGTTTTCTGGAAGCTATTGCATTTTCCTTGGCGCTCAATTCAAAATCAATAAATTCCTGGTTTATGAGTTGGCATTTGATCAATCATCATATGTGGTTCAAATGCTTTTAATGTGATGTAAACAATGGCAAAAAATGTATTTTTTGTGTCATATGCACTTTAAATGTGGTTTGTATTCAGATACGTTTTCTGGATACAAATTACATTTGTGTTTACACCTGGTATTTTAAATGCATCCGGATATTATCTGGATGCTATCCTGACATTCATGTTTTGTTGTTCTCCAGTACAAAACATGAATGTGAGTCATTTGCACTTTACACTTTATTCTTTTATTCTTTATTCTTTATTAGGATCCCCATTAGGTTCCATGAAGTGGTCGCTAGTCTTCCTGGGGTCCTAAAATTAAAACAACAACAAAAACATACCCTGATGAAAAATCATGGTACAGATGTGATCCCTTCATCCAGATTGCTTTTACACCTTAATATGGTCTGGAGACACTGTTGCCCAGATGAATGACACACACCTTCAAGTTCACCACAGATTTGACAGATCCACAAATACAAAGGATCTGTATTCACAGAAGTACCGAGTCAGCATTTCAAACTGTCAAACTCAGGCCAAGATATTTCAAAAGAAATGTCGAAGTGTAGCTCAATTAAGAGGACTTTGATATTATTAAAATCGACGTTCATCTTCATTCATTGGATCTGCCGCAAGGACAGCACAGCAAGTTTTCAGCAACAAGTACCTGTGTACTTCCTGTTTATTATTCAAACAAACAGATGTCCAAAGTCCCACTCTAACAATAATGCGGAAGTATCAAAAGTATCACCTGAAGGAGAAAAAGACACCATTTTTTAGATAACTGAACTGAAACAAACCACTTGGAATTCTGGATGTTTATGATGTCACAACTCTACAGCCATCTCTATTTCTCAATTTACAAGGAGGGAAATTATGTCTACCAATATTCACTCATGCAACAGACAAACCAAATTTACTAAAGATTGATGTATACATTGTTGAGCTTTAGTGCAAATTGATCATAATATCCCATTCGCCTACAGCGTGCAGGGTAACAAGGGTGATGGATATTGGGCGTAGAGGGATATTAATCTCACAGCACCCTGATATGTATTCATCCCTGGTCCTTGTGCAACACCAGCTTTGAGTAAAAAGCACTAACCAGTCTCAGACAGAAGCTTGATGGACTCCAGCACTCGCTCAGTGTAGACCCCAGGCTCATAGTTCTCCATCTCAGCATTAATGATGTGAACCACACGAGCCGCCCGGCCACGTATAGCACCAGCAGTTCGGTCCAGAGTATCCACATCGCCCTCTTGCAGCGCAATTACGCATTTGTTGACATCCTCAAGGATGTGGTTTTCTTGGGAAACACAGAGGCAGACAGTGAATGGTACTGAACTGAATGAACCAAACATTTTTGCAACTGTTAGAAATAAGTTCATGATTCATCATAAATTATCAAAGAAGCATTTTTTAACATAGGCATTTGTGCCTATACCTTCACTGTGAATGAGAACACAACTGTACAGAAACTGACTGTTGGTTTGAGAAAAAGCCATCTTCACAACTTATCACCTCAACAACTCTGAGTAGAATGGGAAGCCCGGTGGTCTCCTACCTGACACGGACAGGAAGTCATCCACAGAGGTGATGTCATCCACGGCCTCGGTCAGGATGCGCACTTGCTTCTCCCACTGGTCTTTAAAAACGTCCATGTTGTCCTGAGCCACCTTGCTTTGTGGGCGGGCAGCCAGAGTGAGTGCAGCATTGATAACCTTTGACAGAGAAAGGGTTAACAGCGATAGCATGTTCAAGACCTGCTAGTGTTACTCATTAAATTTTATAAACGAAGAATTATACAGGACAAGATAACATACCACGGTTACGAAAGGTTTGTGTAACAGAGAGTGTGGTCAAACCTCTTTGAAAGGATAAATGGTAAAAGAAAAAATAAAGCAACTCTAGACCTTAAAAACAATCCATTATAAGGACATCAAACCCTTCACAAGAGTAAAAAAATATGAAATTAACATCATAGAAGAACAACAATGAAAACAGAACAGAAAACATTCAGGCTTTTTTTTTTCTTTTATGTATTCCCTAAATGTTTCTGATGTTCGTGATCACCATGCCCTTTCTGTGTTCACTGCAGCTAATTTGTTCAATTAGTCTTAAAATAGTCTGTGATACCTAGTTTTGTTTTCTAAAACCTTTTACAGCTTGCACAAAGCACAGTTATATGTTGATTTATGTAGTATAACTTCAAGGCTCCGATTTGAGATAAAGACGGATAAAAATGTAGCTTTGAACCAAAACAGATCAACACTTCACAGGAACTTTGCAACACAACAAAAAAACCAGCTCCGTTCAAAGTGGCCAAATCATGGTGTTTTTAGATGAACAGCTTCCTGCTGAGACTTTGAACAGACTTGTACTTAAGAACAGCCAGTATTGCTATAATTTATCACTATGGCAGACGGCATGTGTGCTTTAAGCAGAAGTACTGTGCTTTTTGTCCTCTTGTCACTCTTAACATGGACTCTTCGTAAAACATGCCTCCTCACAAAATTAGGGTCCAGACCCAAAACAGGCCATGGAAACCCTTTACAGGGTCACCCAGCTGTCTATTGATTTTTTCATTTTCTGTTCATTTTTTGTTAATTTTCTTTATTATTTTGTGCATGTACTTTGTTCATGATATTAACCATTTTGACAGTAATCAACAATTTTTTCCTAATATAGCTGATTATTCTGCTATTGTTCATTTTGTTCATTTGGTGCTTGTTTTGTCAATTGTTATTCAGTTTGTTCAATCTCAACTGATTTATTAATCAAAATCAAGTCAGTCTTCATTTTACTACTTGTTATCTTTTTATGGTAAAATACATGTAAGTGCAATGAAGTGTGGATTAACTTTGAATAAAAGGTGTAGTTACAGTGGTGTTTCAAGGTTAATGAACCCCTGACAACTTTTTATATTTCTGCATAAATGTGACCTAAAACATCATTAGATCTTCACACAAGTCCTGCAAATAGATGAAAACCCAAGTAAACAAATAAAAGAAAATTATTAAAGCTGGTCATTTATTTATTGGGGAAAATGGTCCAATCTACAAATCTGTGAGTGGCAAAAGTATGTAAACCTTTGCTATCAGTACCTGGTTTGACCCCTTAAGTGCCAATAACTGCAGATAAACACTTCAGCACTTCATCAAACTGGACACATTCTAGCCTAAATTTTACTTCGTGTTAGTGTTTTTTCTCTTATGAATTGGTCATTTCCGGCTCTTGCAGATCATTTCACTTGGTTTAAAGTCTGGTCTTTGACTTGGCCATTTCAAAACATTCATTTTGTTCTTCAACCATTCTAGGTAGAACGACGTGTGTCCTGATCGTTACTATATTGCTGCATGACCCCGTAATCTCTTCAGACAGTTTATAGACATATTGAGATTTTTTATTAGAACTCACTGGTATAATTCAGAATTTACTGTTCCATTAGTGATATCAAGCTGTTCTGGCCCAGATACAACCAAACAGGCCCAAACCATGATACTACGTTGTTGTGAGGGTTGTGTCAGGAAGGGCATCCGATGTAAAAAGCCTATGCCAGATCAAACATGCGGATCATTGGTATTTCGCTGTGGCGACCCCTGAGGGGAGCAGCCGAAAGGTGAAGAAGACTCTTTTTCATATTGTATACAACCCCCCCCACTCCCCCCCGGGGTAAATAAGAACTACTCTTAACCTCTGAAACAACGGATCAATTTTAACCTCCTCCATTGCCTGAATCCTGGGAAACCGCACTACGAGATCCTCCTTCGAAACATTTTTCAGAGTTCTCCCTACTGCGCTGGCAGCAATTTTTTATTCATTCAGTTTGCCTGAGTAAATCTATGTAACTCTATTATTTCTATCGTTATGAACAAAAACTCCACTATGAGATCTGGCAGAGGTTTTAATTACCAAAAGACAGCAATTTTGAAAAGTTCATATTTAAAGAGCGGTTTCTTGTGGGAGGGTGTATATTAATTTATTGTAAATCCTCACCTGTGGACATAGGCTGTCAATTTGGGTGGCAGCCATACGAACCAGCTTCACACCTTCTTCATTGTTGGAGATAGAGCAAGCCAGGTTAGCTACCTAAAGGAAGCAAGCAAAAGATAAGACAAAAACTGTTAATTGAGAAGAGTCATATTTTAATGCTTTTTGATACAGTACATGCTTAACACATTTGCTTCTGTACAGACATACTCATAATGCAAATACTAAATCACAATGGCTGCAAGCAAAGAAAAGCAAATATGAACTACAACCAACAGTAAACATGAACACAAATATGCTTTTCTCTTTTGCATATTGCCAGGTTTCCTCAATCTGTAGATAAGGATATATAGTAGATATGTGCAGGGAATATAGACATCATACTGTATTGTCCATCCATCCATTTTCTACCCCTTAATCCTCTTTTAATTTCATTTTGTAGCTTTTTTATTTTGTTTTATTTTTACTTTTTTACAGAGGGCTTGTGTGAATGCACAAGATGTTTCACTGCATAGCAGAGAGAACATGGCACAGGTTAGTTCATGATGTTAAGCTGCACTGAGGTAATTGGATTCATTTAGTTTCAGAATTGCTGGGTTTATACAATATGTATACAGAATGCATAAGTCATTATCCTGATATTTCATGCATGCCTACGATGCATGACTAGCGTGCATGAATCGTTACCAGGCTTATGGTGCAAAGAGGTACTTTATTGGTGTAATTAAAATGTCAGATAGCTTCGTATGTGCAGAAGCCATCTGTTTGATGGATCTGTCTTTACCCTCTTTCGTTATCCTAGCCAGGTTTTGAATGTTGTGTTGGAATATTTTTGGTAAACAGAACAGAGCACTCCATGACAAATTTATAATACATAATTTTTGATTGATTGTATGTGGTTGATTAAATTTTATATCATCAGTATGCAGCGCCTCATAACAACTGAGTGGAAAGCAGCAAAAGGGGCTTTAAATACTTTTATGCATCACAACAGTAGCGTTTTTTCCAACAGAACACACATTCAAATGCAGATACACATGAAGATGAGGAAGGTGTTTCTTATTACCAGGTGAACTCAACACATCCTCCAAAGTATTACTAAATTTCATTGTTAATTTTCACACCTTCAACCTCCACATAATCTAATACTATCCTTCCGTAAATCAGATTTCAGATGAGACCAGTCTTTGAAACTGAGCTTAACAGACACATGCCTGATGGCAGCAAGAAGTGCCAGTCTGTATTAGCACTTCTAGAGCTCACATGTCACTGTTTGAGGCAAATTGAGGTAAATCAAATTTGTGTTGGAGAACTTTTGCTTAGAGCTCTGTCTCTTTAATCATGACAGCAATGAGCACATTGATGGATTGCAGTGCTTTATGTGCAGCTGTGTGTTTAAAGCCTGTATGTATAGAGTCTGGTTGAGAGGCGGCGTTGCACATCAGCGTGAGTGACTGCATGCAGAGAACGTGTCTGAAAAACGTACTCAAGAGCATTTCTAGTCCCAGCCCCAACTTGCTGTTTTGCATTTCTGTAAACCATACACAGCATTTATCAAGATTTTACGACTGCAGGATAGTTTCTGGAAAATATTCCCACTGCACGAAAAAGGTCTTGAATTAAAACATTTTCTGACCAATTTAAACTTTTTAGTCAATAAATTAACAAAACTCTTCTTACTGTGTTAATGAGTAACTGCTTTGTGATGGTGTCACATGACAGATCGACTATATTTTCATAATATTTACATGGTGCTTTGATAAACAGTGAAATGATGAAATATAACAGGCTTTCTAATGTGTTGAACAATAAGGCAAATGTGTAGTGTCTCAAACTAACAGGTGTTAAAGTATCAAAACAAAAATGGAGGACTTTTCATTTAGCCTTTTTCACTTAGTATAATTGCAGTACCTGACCAGTGCAAAGCGGTTTTCCCCTCTCTAATTTTTATTCACTTACAGTTCCCCGTCTCCAGTTCTGCACAGGCCCAGTGGCCTTCTGTCTGCTGCAGTAGGCACATGTGAAGCGAGGGGGCAGAGGGCTCGCGGAGCCTGGAAACCTGCCCGACAGGCCGTCTCCCACTCCTTCTTACCCTACACAAAGAGCTGGACCACAGCCAGTGCTGCAACATCCAGCCAAAAGTACTAATTGCAATTATCTAAGGAAGTGCTTCTCTTTTGAGGATTTTTTTTTGTTTCCAAACAGGGAGGGAAAAACCAAGACAGAAGGTTTGAGACTACGCCGTGCAAGCCTAATGCTGATTCAGTCAAGGATGCTGGAACAGAATTCAAAGAGGTGTGTGTGTGTGTGTGTATGAGAGAGAGGGAGAGTGAGAGAGAAAGCATTATAGAGAGCTCCCTGCTGAATGCCCATTCTTCATTTTAGCCTTGAACAAAGAACTATCGATTTTGTCCTTTAGCTCTGCCCTGGATAATCACTTCAATTCTAATTTGATGAACGTTTCCACTGCAGTTGGAGAGATGGGCATTCTCATGTATGCTATCTAAATCACCTAAATGGAGCTGAGTAACTGAAAATAGATCTGATAGTGTCATTTTTTTCATTTTTTGGGATTGGTACTGTGGAGCAAAGCTCCATCTTCTGGAAGCATTGATGGTGATAATAAATTAAAACAGCATCTCAGCACTCTCTCTCCATTGACAACTTAACACTATCTGCATACAATGAGCCCTGAACCTTATCTTTGTGATCTTGCAAATTTCTTCTCTGATTTGTCTCCCAAAATAAAATCTGCAACTTTTTAACAAAGTTTTTCCTTCACAAAACGATTAGTCTGTGTCGCTGCAACGAATCTCAATTCTCCCACTGTGTTGATGGAAAAAGTAAATCAAAATACTGACTTAGTATCTCAAAACAGTGAACTTTTTCAAAGTAATGAGAAACTTAGTCGTAAGCTCGACGTACCATGTCCTTACTTGGAAAAGGTTTCTTACTATTATGAGACACTAAGTCATTATTTTGACTTACAGGATCTTTTCTTTTTCATCATGGTGCCGGAAATGGGTTTCCATATAACTGAGTGGATATAGTGGGTGTGCCAAAGAGCGGGAAAGCTGAGCCAGACGAAGGCGCTCTTTGCTTCACTCAGGACAGTCAGTGCCCTCCTAAACCACACCGTCCTACAACCATTTACAGCAGCTACACCACACAAATCACCCGTCCAATTCCTGACTTCCAGGACAGACTAATAGAGCTGGCGTAAGCTAAGGTGCTAGGCACAACAGTTCGCCTGAGGGAGATACATGAAGCACATTGAGAAGAGGCAGAATGGCAGGAGGAGAATAAAATCAGTTCAAGTGACATTTAAAGTGTGATGCAAGACAGAAGCACTTTGTTCTATTAAGGCATCTGTCATCTGACTGTTAACTTGTTGCAAGGATGCATGACACACTCAAGGGGTTGTGGTTTTAAATATATAAATTTAGCAGCATGTCTAATACTCTTTTTCTATCTGTATGGCTTTTGCACATGTACAGTATGAATGTGGTAACACACACTTGCACAGACAAAAACACACACACACACACACACACCCCCCTCCCCCCACCCCCCCACACACACACAGTAAATAAATAACTCTGTCAGGACAGATGGAGCAGAACATGTAACATGGGGATTCCAGTATGCACACTGTGAAACAATTACAGGCCTGGCCTCACAGGAGTACTCCGAGTTGTATTAGTCATGAGCTGTCAGCTCCCATTGGTGATGCCTATATGTGCACCATATGGGCCAGAGGTGACAGAAACAGGTGAAGGTGCATGGCACTTGGTAACGCCAGATGTCACGTTCATGTAAGTTTCAAGTGCACAGGGGAAATAAAGCAGCAGAAGTTGACAACCTGCTCTTAATAACTAGGAACCACCTTTGGAAATCAGTCCTTATTACGTAGTGAAGTATGTATTGCCTCAGGAAGAATGCCCACTGGGTGTGCAGCAACATCAAAAGAAATGCCAGATCTTCTGGCATTTTGAAGTAGAAAAGCATAAAACAACAAGGACAAATGCATAGATTTTCAAACATCTTCAAGATTTTCTGTTGGCACTGTACTTATGAATCTGGGCTCAGTCAGACAATCAGTCAACTTTACACTTTTCGACAGCAAAAACAGCATAATAACCTAACTGTATCAAGTTTTTTGCAAAAAGAAGCAATTCTTTACAAAACCCTATGTGATGAAGCCACAGTCAAACCTGAAATTGAGGAATGGACTTCTGAGTCTTTTGGATTCTTGATTGCTGTTTAATTGCCCGTGCTGCTACTTTTTCCCACCTCCCTACGTGCCTTTGCCTAAGAGACAAAGTGGACCTAAATTGCGACTGACTCTAATGCACTTAGGAGTTCGCGCCACACTCCCTAACACAGAATGGAAATGAGTTTAAGTCACTGTTTACTAAGTGACAGGTTCACTAATATATAGCTGAGTAGGTTACAATCCTCCGCTTCTCCACACATGGTCTCCCTGCAGACCTCTCAGCTCTACACATGCAGACTATATGCTTTGGCGCAGATGCAAGCACATACATACAGAATCTTTTAGCATTTCCTGTGTGCGGCATTGTTCTTGAAATAGCATATAATTGGTTTATAATATATCATAATAGCTTAATATTCACCCATGAGACATCTTCAGTACTGCAAACTTACATAAGGTCAACATATTTTTCTCTCTGCTGACTTTAAGTCAGAGAGTGGGATATTCATGGAATACAAAATATCAATAGTGATTCAACACAAGCACAAGGTCAATACTACAATGGAAAGTGCATCAAAAAAGAAAAAAAATCTATACTTTTCTTAAATCTCCAGTAGGTAGAGATCAGGAAAAAATTGCCACAGTAGAAGTAAACATCCTCCTCCTACAGCTTTCTCCTCTTTTCTCAGCATCAAGTGATTATAAAGGTGGAGGGATATAACTACGCCAAAATCACGGTTCGGTGCATTTTCGGTACAGTCAGGGAAGAAAATGCAAAACATAAAACTGTTCATCTTTTGCGCAAACAAGAAGAGCTTTCATAACAAAATCTTTAATATGTTTATCTTTACATGTTTATTCCATTATATTTCCTTTATATGCAGAATATGGGCTCATTTCCTTTATTTCTGGTCATTTTCTTGATTATTTTCATCATTTAAATTGTTCATTTTGTTCTTTCACAGGTTTGATGTATGAAAAGTAGATATAATATTGTACATTTACACATATAAGCTGAGTATGAAAATGTCTGTTTCCATCTTCGATCCTTTAACAACTATAAATGTTTATATTTGTATGATTTCATGAAACACATTCAGAGATTTGAGACCTTTCTGATGTTTTATTTTCCCCTTTTGTATTCCCTTGCTTTACATTAACAGGTAAAAACAGGAGTTCAGAGAAAATACACAAGGACAACATGATAATAAAGAGGGGACACGTTTTCCTTCCACTGTGAGATCAGAGAACATTGTGAGTGCACTGCTGTGAACTGACTGATGTGGAGTTTGTGCAGGTGGAGACTGGGGTCACCTGTCAAATCGTGATGCTGGTGTCGTGTCCTCCGGTGAGCTCAGGAAGGAGTAGAAGCTAACGGCACAGTGGAACACATGATGACACCGGAGCACTGACTTCATTTTACCAGCGTATCAAGGTGGATGGAGAAGTGGGTATACGCTGAGCTGACTGAAGAATAAGTAGGTATACACAGTACACCTGCGTATTCAAAATAAATAAAATTTGCCAGGCCGCCGTTGGAGGCTCATAGAAGGCAGAACTGTGTCCATGGGTCGTTTAACGATGGCTCACAAGATGTTCACACATCGCCATGGATGCCATTGTTGCCGTAAATTTTTGAACATGTTCACATCAATTGCACAAAGGCTGCCGAGGAGGCTGGTTGCTGAAAGGAGGCAGAAGGAAGGCACATGCATTGCCGTGATTGCAGAATGGAGGCACACTGGTCGCCCGATGGTGGCGCTGGTCAATTTGGGTGCCATTGGTCACCAATGATAGCACAGAGGAGGCACAGTGGAGGCACAGTAGAGGCACAGTGGAAGCACAGTGGAGGCGGGGAGGTGTTTCAGAGGATGAAGAGGACCCTCGTAGGTCGCCATGAAAATGCCAGAAAATTGCATTTTTGGTGCTTCAAGGGAGGCACAAGGATCGCTGCTGCAGTTACATAGACTGGATTTTCTACTGTACGTTTAAGTGACCATTGCGCATCCTGGCAATTTTTTGGGTTGCTCAAACATAACACAAAGATCACCATCCAGTGTAAGGGCACCTTTAGTCAGTGTAGACGCTTGTTGGCGTATTACTGCCATCCACAGGAGCAGACTGTGAAATGCTACTTGCTTCAAATTCTCCCCATGGAAGTATGATAAGATTCTCACTCAATATGCCGTATGTGGGAACTCTGTACCGTCTCAAAGGCCCTGTGCCGAAAAATCCAAATAAGAATACATCACAGGCTACTTTTTCCAAGGCCAGAAAACAGAGCCAAAGCTGTACATTCAGTCTGGCATTTTGTCAGACAACTTGAATTAGAAAAATGCTGAATTGTTATAGAATATTCGCCCAATCATGGAAGAAACCAGTTTAAAGCCAGCATGAGAACTAAACAGTGTAGATGTAAAACAAATAAGTGAAGCTAAAGCTGAAGACTACCCACTGAAGTCAAAATTCAGAATAGACAACAGATATTTAAGTACTGATTGGATTTTGAGACTGAGACAATTGTATAATTGTTTGATATTGTTCTGATGCCGACTAAAACATCAACACTAGACAGCATGTTACTTTACACAATAGTTATAAGACAAAGTCCATGATAATATGTGGAATATAATCTGAATTTCTCAACATTGTACTCAATTTTCAAAGGAAAAGACTGTCTTCATATTTCTGCACATCCGCCTGGACTCCACAGGGTTAACTATTAAAAATTTACCCCAGCTTTTCCAATTCCATCCAAAAAAAAAAATCAAGTTAAGCCATCTGAACAAGTGTTTGATGGCAGCACAACGGTTCACTGAACCAGTTTCATTCAGTTGCTGAACGCTTCACAAAGCTGCCTATTGGTCAGAAAAAGTGGCTGCAAACTATTCATGTGTCCAAACCTTACAATTTATTTATACAACTAACATGTACGGGCTTTGAATGAGGTCGCAATGCACACAGATAGTACATGAAATTAAGGATCAAATAAGAAAGTAACGAGCCATTGTTTTGCTAAACATATATCAACATAAATTAGCCTCCAAATTGTTTGGCCTTCAGTATGTTAGCTGATTACAGTTATGAATGGATGGCACTCGACTCCGCATTCAATGTCTGTTCTCTTGTTTCTGTCTATTTAAACATGCATGAGCATGGCCTCACATCTGTGTTTGCAGCCCTTTCATTTCGTGATCAATGCTACGCATGGCATCCACAAGTTTACACAACATACACCGAAGGTCTTTCACAGGTAAACAAATATTCAGAGATTCTCTTTAATCTAATATTTGAAGTTATTTTGGCAATTCCACTGAAACAAAAGTCTGGCCACTTAAAATACTGAACATTTTTCTTGATTAACTAAATCAAATGAGCTACAATGAATAAACCAAACAAAATAATTAAGCTAAAGTGCTACTCAGACAAACAACTCTACTGTACTACGTAGTAATTACAAACACCCAAAAAAGAAACAAAAAAATCTGTACATTTTCTGTCTTAGGAAACACTGACCCTCACTATGATAAACATACAAACCAGAAAAATTTTTTTTTTAGAAAGGGGGACATAATGCATGCCATTCAGCCATTTTAAAGCAAGTATCTTGACAACTTCAGAGATGAAAAACACAATCAAACAAAAAAACAGCCAATATAGCACTGTGAGAAATGTATCATAACATAGAACATGTAAGATGAAAATGAACAACTTTAAGAACTCGTGCTGGTTTTCAACTCCTGGAGAGTCTAACTTGAAATAGTGATAACCTGATCTTATCTTATCTTAAATGCTACTATTATACTACCTCACTATTTCAAGTGAAACCTAAACATGAGCAAAAAATTATACTTGCATGTTTCCAAGACAACTCACGGGAGCATTAACAATGCAACAAAGACAGCGAGACATGGTTTCACTTTTATTCGTAACCATTTGTTTTACTTTCTACGTGATAAGGACAAGGGACAAGGAACAGAAAACTGACAAAAACACATGAAGCAGAAAACAAACTGTGGCGTCCTTACCAGTGACTATCCCATGAACCTCCTTCTAAAAGATTGTCCTCCTTAATCATACCACTATGACATATCACCCCTATGGGTCACTTTAAAGCCTAACCTTATGTCATAATACAGTGCATGAAGAATCAACCAATGGAGTTGTTTCTGAGAAGAGGGCGGGCTCATTTAACCCTGAAATCTTGATTAACTTTAATTATAATTATGGATTCTGCTCACCAATTGCAAAAAAAACAAATTGTTAACCTTAACCTTTTCACATCTAGCTCAAAAATAAAATCGTACTGTGTATCAATTTACAAAAATAAGTAAAACAATTTAAAGTTTTTTGTTCTTTTCTTTTTTGCTGGCGTATTGGGCTATGAATCAAAGCCACGGTTGAACTCTTCAGAAAACAGAATAGCCTTCACAATCATATCACGGTCTCCTTGACAACCATGACTGAGCCTGCATGAAAGGCTGACAGAGTGTGATTTACAGTGGTCATTTCTCAGGAGCTGCAGCTGAGGTTTGGGTATTCCTGCTAATACCATGGCTGGCTTCTCGATAAATATGATAATTTGCTGCGGGCTGCAGGGGAGGTGAACCAACACTGCCAGCAGGGAGGGTTAGAATTTAACATGAGACGACAGCGGGGGTGGATGACAACACAGTTTAGATGAGCACAGACACAAGAACGTGGCCACAGACGTATATTCACACACACCACCCACTGGAAAGGAGCACGCGGGCACCTGATGTAATACACAAGAAGATGCTCGCAATCTGTTTGCTAGCGTCACCCTTTGCTTGTTCACCCTTTTATAGTGCCGAGTATTCCTTCACACACTTCAAGCGTGACAGAATTTTTATTTATTTACTTTGCATTTTGAATGCGTAAATGAGGAAGGCCACCAATGGGCAGCTAGAGAATAATATTATACCCTCAATATAAAATTTTATTGAGCTCAACAAGGGACACAGAGAGGTAATTGAAAGCAATATAAACAAATCATAAAGTTAGCTGGACAGACCTGACTTGGGACAAGGGTATATATATATATATGTGTGTGTGTGTGTGTGTGTGTGTGTGTGTGTACATGCTGTATATGAACATCTCACTGCTTCTACAGTGCTGGATATTGGATTAACTTGTTCACAGTGCTGTAAATGACAAGACATTAAAAGGAATAAGGAACAAATGACTTTCCGGAGGCAGAGGCCAACCACACACACTTCCTGTTTGCCTTTGTGTGTTGCTGCTTTCCTTTGGTCCAGTCATCATGACCAAACGCTGCCAAGACTGATTTCTCTTCACTTTGCTCAGAGCGCTCTATGGCACATGCAGGGTGGTCAGCACCACCTATACGGTCAAAAACCTGTGTCTCCAAGGTAGGTATTACAGTACTTTGTTCATCGTACAACATTTTTGCCTTTTGCTGATGCTGGTGCTGTAGCCACGGGGGTCACGCTGCCTCTCTTACAGCTCCTCTCCATTCCTCTTTCCTCTAAAAAAGGCAGCACAGGCGGTATCGATTCCTCTTTGCTTTCTCTCCCCCTTTCTTTCTTTCTCTCTCCCTTCCTACTTGTCTAAGAGTGCTAGCCAAGCAGTTGGGCTTGGCACCAAAACATAATTATGAAAATGGACCTCTGGGTTGTTTCTTTTAATCTATCTGTACATTCCAGAGTCCCTTTGCAACAGAAGCTATTTAAAAACTGTTTCAGGGGAAATGAAATGTTTAACCCACTGTACTGTAAAGGATAGTGTCCTTATTGGTGGCATAACGGGTGTCAAAATCAGGTGTATAACATGCATTGGTACGTTTGCCAAAAATTATAAGTTGATGTCTATGTAAGTTTCACTTGGATATTGATAGTGCATGTGTAGATGTCCGTGTATCAAAGCAGAGCAAGATTTCAGGGCTCCATATGTTCTGTCAAATGCTGGCATCAATTTACACTGTGTGGCAGCCATGACAAACTGCCTCAATTCCAACAGCAATTGCTGCACTCTCCCCAACTTACAGTTCAATGGCCAGTGAAGTCCAAATGACACAGCCGAAATCAGGCCCATTTTCAAGACATTAAAATCCGCAGCATGACGTGACATACAGCAGCTGCAGTATCAAAACTGTTTCTGTGCCAGAGGTGTTAGTGATATATTTTCGCTACTCAGGGATGCAACAGAATTGAAATTGCTAATGCGTGTTATCCCACATGTAATGGAACAGATGTATCAGAATTTCAAAACTGCTATAATGCTGCTCTAAAATATGTATATTGTTCACAGACAACACATTTTCTTTGCCAAAGATCCATCTACTTGCATTACAATATTGGATGGTTTTAACAAAGCAGTATGAAAGTGTCAGTGGTTATATGTCAGAGCTGAATTTAATACAGTCCACAAAGACGTGACAACAATGATTCTTAGAGAATCTATTATTATCTATTATTTAAACCAAACTATGATCTCTTCCAAAGCCTTATTACATTCACTACAAAATGTGATTGGAGCCATGTGAAAAAATATTAATGTTCTATTAATCAATTTGTTATTTATGAATCCCCAAACAGTTTTTTTTCGAAAGAACATGTTTTGTGATAAGCAGGATTTACATAATTTGTCACTCTACTTCGACTTGTAAAATTTGAATTTAATTTGAAACAGAACTATATTCTCAGTTGATCCAAGAAAAAAATCCATAACACCATTGTCAGATCTCAGACAAAATGTAAACTGGCAAGACCTTGACATTTCTAAGCATCACATCCCTCTGCTTTCTCACATCTATCGAAGGCACAGGAAAAGCATGATTAGTCCTGCTGGATAATAGATGCACGCAATGGGAAAGGTCAGCAGTTGTCAGCTCTTAATACCTCAACCTTTAAATTGGGGGATGGTCAAAGAGATGTCAAAGAAATGAGCAGGGGGAGATAGGAGGTGGCGACACTGATGATTTACAAGACACAATAATTACTCATTCCATGTCATAAATATCTGAGTAAGGTTGTAAGAGTGTACGTATCGTAGGTCAGGAGACAAAAAAAAAACTGCTGAAGACACTTCCATCAGTTTATCAAAAAAAAGCTTCTAGGATTGATTTCATTCGTTGTCTGTGCTTATAAAAGCTGAGCAAGTCCAGGTGCATCAGGTGAACTTCGTGATCTGATCTGTCTGATGCATTTGTGTCTTAAAGAGTGTAAACATGCAAATGATATTGTCACACTGATTCCTGTGGTTGAAATTAATGCTGGTATAATTTTCTTCCAGATGAAAAAAGTGATCTGAGAAGATGTGTAAGGCCATCATGTTACTGACTGTGAAGAAAATTAACAGCACTGTTTAAAAGTCTCCAGCATGATATTACTCTACAAGGGATAATTCCTAGGAGTGATTCCTCATAGGGTGTTAATAAATAACACCTCATGTATAATGCAATTTGCACTAAGCTGCAGCTCCTACTTGAACAGTTTTATAAGTATAATTTTTGGCAGTGATATACAATACACTGCAGTACACTATGTATTTAATGAATCCCTTTTTTGCAGGCTGATAAAGACATGAGGTGATAAAACAGTGAAGAAAGAGAGCATATAAGAAAAAGTAATAAACGGACACCAAGAAACTTTTTACCATTTAGTCTTCAGATAATTTACTCTGCTGTCATGTCACAAAGCCAAATGTCTGCTCACAACAGAATGAGAAAAAAAATAATCACCACAAATATTTCATTTTCATTTGTGCTGGAAGAGTTTGTGGCATTGCTGATTTATCTTTCATTGAAAAAAAAGAATTTTAATGTGTTTATTGTTATGATAATAGTAATGTCTTGGCAAATAATTTGGCAAAGACATTCACTAAAATATTAAATTAATCACAAGTGTAAGGACCCAGAGACTAGACAAGGTCAAAATCACAATGAACACAGCCCTTCCATGCAATAGGTAATTATTTCATTGAATAGAATAAAATAGAATAAAATACACTTTATTTATGAGGAGCACACATATATGTATTTTGTCTTGGGTTGTCAATTAATGTGACCAATGGAACCAAATACTCTAGAAAAAAAATCAATTTGTGCTGTAATTAAACTGAGTGAGTTGTGTTTATATTTTTAGTTTCACTACTCATGGTGAAAGTTCTAACAACTTTGGTTCCTTTGTTGTTAAAGGTGCAGTCTGCAACGCTGGGAAACTAGCTAGTATGCAATCTTACCTGCTGCTTTATTAAGCCATATGACACACATGCAAATCCTAACTTTTTTTAAACAAAACTACATGAAAAGTAATGGTAAATCTTGTGTGGTTTCCAATGTGAGATGGTAACATTAAAAGGTGCAGGCAGCCGGCTCCGTGTTCGCGTAGCGGGCTGGCCAGCGCTGTGTCGACCCGGACATGGTAGCTGTAGCAATAGGAACTGTTTATGTGTTCTTTGTTCCTAC
>JAQQAE010004361.1:1227-18890 GCA_029823295.1 Pseudamia nigra | reverse complement strand
GTTCATTGTTTTCATCAGTAACTAATGTAATTTGTTTCAAAATGTGTAAAGACTTATACTTTTACATTTAAATTGATGTAGAAGCAGTAAATACTAAAGAAGTTGGCAGTGACGTGGGTCAAATGTAACATGAGATTTCATCACTTTTTCCTTAATATAGGAGTTAATGCGTGTTATTTGCGTTAAAAATTTGAATCTAATTAATCATGCAAATGGTTTAACTCGTTAATTTTGACAGCCCTAGTTTTAATATTTGTAATTCCAACATTATTAGAATGTTTCTCATAATGATTGGAACTGTACATCAAATACTTTACTCATTTAGTGTTCATTTTGTTGCTTATTTTCTTCATTTTTGTTATTTTTTCTTGATTATTTGATATATTTTTCTTCATTTTCTTGCTTATTTTTGCTCGTTCGGTGTATTATATTCATTTCCTGATCATTTTTGTTCACTTTCTTGATAATTTGTTCAATGTGACTCATTTTCTTGACTGTATTTTTCCCTTCTGGTTACAGTATTTGGTTCATTCTTTGCACTTACTTGGTTAGATTGTTCATTGTTGTGGATTGTATTTATATATTTTTGATTTTGTATGGCCGCTATATTGGCTAGGGTTCCTTCGTTGCTTATTTTTGCTCATTTTGTTCTTTTTTTTCTTCATAATTTTTGTTCATTTTTGTTGGTTTTCTTCAGTATTCTGTTTATTTCTACTAGTCAGTCATGGGACCTTAGAATTGTCATCACTTTTCTCCCCCATAAGGTGTCCCTACTCACTCCCATATAGATAATTATGGCATTTGTATAATTTTGTTAAAAATGCCAAATAATATCACTTCATCACTGTAGGACATTTAGTATTAGCGATGATAATCTTTAACAATTCTAGGATTATTCGTTTTCTGTTCACTTTTGATCATGTTGTGGATAGTTTGTCAATTTTCTTGACTATTAAGTTCATTTTTGATTATTTTCTCCATTATTATGTTCATTTCAGGTTCTCTTTGTTATTGTGTTCAAATGTGTTTATTATTTTTCATTATTTTTCTTTGTTTTGATTATATTTGTTCATTTTGTGGATTATTTTATTGATTTTTCTCATTTTGAGTACTATATTATGTTTATTGATTTTATATATATTTTTGCACATTTTGATTTTTGTTATAAATTTTTATTCATTTTGTATATGTTTTTGCAAATTTTCTCAATTATTTCATTCATTTTTGTTTGTGTATTTTTTATTTGTTGATTATATTCATTTTTGTTAATTTTTGATTATTTTAATCATTTTGTGGGCGTTCTGTTCGTTTTTTGTGCGCGTTTTGTGGATTCAGTGCTTATTTTGTTCATTCTTACTGATTTTATTCCCTTTTACTTTTGCAAGTAAAAACTTAACAAAAATACTCCATGTGGACTTACATGTCTTTAAAAGTAATAAATAAAAAGAAAAAAAAAATTAAGATGATTTTACAATACACCATTTTTTTTTACATCTCTTCTCTTTTACAGATCACCTAAAACACATGGAGGATATACTTCGGTTGTGTTCAAGCAGTTAAATCTATATTGATTTTTACTCTTTGTGGATTTTTTGCGCTTGACTTGACAGGTGTTTGTTCTTACATGCAGGGTGGCTCTTTATCAGGTCATCTGAATATAAACACAGGGTGATTTAAGGTATTATTGGCTTTAGGCGATGCACTCACATAGGTCCCATGTTAATCTACCAGCACCTTCACTGGCATTAATGGGATTAGTTCCACTTGCACCGCCCATGTTCTTTGATGGTACCAGAAGCTATAAATGCTATAAATGTACTTACTACTCATTCAAGACGGAAATAGTAAACAGTAGGAGGAAAAAAAAATTCTGACAATTCTGCAATATGTCAAAAATACCCGGATGTACCTGACCAAATTGTTCAGTGTGCTGCTGGCCTGTCTGCTCCACATACTGCATCCCATGCGGCACAATCAGTGCAATATCGCCACCTGCTGCTGAAATACTGTTCACTATTTAAAAGTATGGAGAAATAGAGGGAATTGACTGTGATGACGCTGACTAATGAAACTGTTACCGTGGGATAAAACTTTTTTTTTTTTCCCCCCAAAACAACATAAAAGTTCCGCAAACATCTGCATCAGCTGACAGGAAGCTGTTTCCATGGTGAGAGTCGAAGTGGTCACGTGACAAACAGAACATGTTGCAAGAGGTAGGGCATTTCAAACACAGCCGTTTACCTTACTCCTTTTACCGGTTATTGTAAATGTGGGTCTTAAGTTTTAAGAAAAAAGTGATGATTTCCTGTTTGTCTTCATATTTATTCATTATTTTGTCCATTTCTTAATTAGTTTGCTCATATCATTTCCTGGTTTATTTTTGCTCGTGAACAAAAATGAATAAAATCAACAATTGAACAATAGAACAAAAAAGTAATAGAGTAACACAATGAGCAATCTCACAACAAGCAAAGTGAGCACATTGTAAACTTTTTTGTCTTGATGGTTGATCGTAAATTGTCACCTGGTTCTGGACACTTAATGTAAATTTGTCATCAATTGTTACTTGTAGGCTAAATACACAATATATTAGGCTGTAATAAATTCCATGTGATAAAGTTGAGTACATTTATATCAGATTTATTTTACTCTCAGTCAATAGCCTAATTGATTGCTTTAAATATTATTTTGTAGCAGTTTGATCACATTCTGGACATTTTCAAACTGTAAAATGCTGACGCACACATTGTAATTAAAATATTCAGAAAGGTGACACAGCCATTTATCGTCATTGTTTATTTTACATTTGTATATTATACATAATATTAAAAACATAAACCAAGTGTAACAGTACTGCAGTATTTTGTACTTGCAATTCCAGAATGATATGTTATGAATATATCCCAATGGATTTCACTTGTAAACCTTCAGTGATGTTTGTTCTCTGCATTTTCTGCAAAATATATTTAGACGCTTTCTATATTGGTCAAAATTTGGGGGATGATAAAGAAAATGTCAGCAATTTTTATTTTAGGGGCAACTCTATGTGCACGAGGATATCAAAACTGAGCTGTAGTTGTAATATCCATTAACAGTCATAGCTACAGAAAGTGCAAATATGCAATATATCACCAAAAACAGCAAATGTTTTAACTTTAGAATCACTGACAATTTTTTAAACATTATTAATGTATACTAACATGTTTCCAAAGTGTTTTTTGTGATGATATATATTTTTGTGGGGCCCACCACATAAGCAGCATTAAAAGTTTCAGCACATTATTTTCTTAAATCTCTGTTAAGATTACAGCTATTTATAAATGACAAAACCTTCACTTTAAAAATCAGTTAAGAGAACATTCAAGATCGTTTTCCTGGTGACTGATTTTTTTTTTTTTTTAATCCATACATCCAAAATCAAAATGTCTAATGCAGAAAAAAAATTACATCATGATCATGGCAATTTTAAAAGTCTGCCACCGCATTTTTGTCATGCTTTTTGGCCCAGCATAAGTTACATACCAAGAGTTAGACAGTGTAAAGCATAAATAAAAAGAAGGCACAATCAAAATCTATTAATTACATTTCAGATGCTGTTTTCATTGATTTTTTTCCCCCAACCACACTGCTGAATTTTACTTAAATATGTCACTTTGTGCATCCAAGACAAATTGAACAGTAGAGTTCTTCTGGTAAACATAATGGTTGACAACAATAAGACGAAAGTAAAATGTCACTTTGTTAAGTGTTTAAAGTTCTTGGCAATAACCTTCACTTGTGTCCAGTGGGACATTTGATGCTGTGGCACAGCTGAATCAGAATTCAGAGAGGTATGAACTGGTCAGTAACAGTTGGCTGTGTCATGTTAGCTTCACTGAATGAGGCTAAATGCATCTAAAATAGTGCAAGCGTTTGGCTACTGTCACACACTTCTTACACCTTCCTCTTCAGTGGGTCCTGTTTTTAATGCCGTTTGGCACAGGCGTGTTACTTTCATAATTGCACTTGCGGTTAGTTCATGTAAAAGCTAGATTTCGTTTCAGTGTTCTGTAATATTTCTTCTTCCTATTAAAGGGCTACTTGTGTAAAAGGCATCCTGCAGGCTCTGCTCAGTCTTGCAGATCCCTCTCCAGGTATTTCTTCATTCGCATACAGCGTGGACAGGACTGTCCTGGTGCTTTGCAGGCCAGATGAAACACAGCCTTACAATCTTTACACCTGGTTTGGAGACAAATAGGCATGATCAAAATTAACTCAGGGTCTCTTGAAATCAAACTTATACAATGCAAGTGGATGGACACACAAATAATAAGGATACAAGTACAGTGTTTCTGCTAGTGTTGTGGTTACAGTAAGGGAGCTGCGAGAATATTCTAACAATATACTCTACAGAATATCTGACTAACAACTGTGCACTGTGGAATTTAATATAATTTATAAAATTTATAAAAGCTTGTAAAACATACCGTGTGGTGGATTCGAACTGGAATGGAAAGATGATTTCGTTAGAGTGGCATGTTTGGCAAATGAAGCCTCGCTGTGTGCACAGGTCACACTGGAACACATGGTTGGAGGCGTACTGTGTCATTGTAATCAGGAAGGTTACATACTGGCCCTCTGCTATCTGAAAGACAAAAAGACAACATCAAAATACATAAGTAGGAGTGAAGGAGGCAGCAATGCAGGGACATGATATAATCGACAGAGTCCTTTACCTGTCGTAGGTCCATGACACTGTAAAGATGGCTGGACTCCAACACATAGGCCCTCTGTCCCATTCTGGAAAGAAAAAAAGTATGCAGTAATCTACCAAAGTAACAGCAATTAATTAATAATCGTAACATTTCTAAAATGTAAACCCTACGTGGCTTGGAGTTTCTTGCTGGCTCCGCCGCGACAGGTGAGCATGTAGTCGCCCATCAAGCGGAGCTTCTGCCTCAGGCTGTGGGCCTGAGCCATGGACTCTGCATGTTTCACCAGGTCAGGGTTCAACTGCTCTAGGTTGAGCAAAGGCTCCTGCTCGACCTGAGCCAACAGCCACAGCGCCTTCTTTGAGACCTGGAGAGATACACAATACTTGAATGTAAAAGCAAAGCAATAGAACTTCAGCTTTATTTTTTTGCCAGTTCATGTCCTGAAAGACTATATTACAGAACAAAATCAAAACGTTCTAGTCTATCCAGTTTGTTCCCAAAAGCAAATATAATGTAAGTTGACAAAGAAAAAAAAAAAATAGCATAAAATCAGTTTGCCAATTCAGTGAAAAGCAATGGTTATACAGTATAAAGCAAGCAGTACTGTATCATTGACATAATTCTCCATTTTGTTGTTGTCTAAGCCAATTTCATGCATGTCTGACACTGGGCAGGTTACAGCGCAAAAAAAAAAATCCCAAAAATATTAGAAAGGCTAGCAGAGTTTTCTAAACAATGAAATCAGAGTAATTTGTGACACAACAATAAAATACCAGCTCACAGACAGATCAAAAGTTTGGTTCTGCAGATGTATTAAATTGATTTCTTTAAGACAGAGCAGAGATTATGATTGCATGTTTTAATCCTCAGCTTGCAATACAAGTAAGGACTATGATTTACTGACACAGGTACAACCCAATGTGTGATGACGATTAACGAATTTGACATGAATGAGAGGCGCAGCTTCTGAATCAGTCATCACTTCACAGCTGTAGTGGGCATTATTACTGGACATTTGACTGTAGGTTTTTAGCTATTAATTTACAGAACAAAATCAGTATTTACTGGCAAAAATCTGCAATGTACATGCCATAAACAGTTTGCGTATGCATAGTGCCCACCTCTCGTCGTGTGAGGTCCCAGTTATGCACCATGCGGGAGGGAATGATGGTAGTGTCTCCTTGATGGCAGGAGTCACAGTAGTACTGGCCTGAAAATTCACATAACCTGGCTCTGCCCCGAGAAGGGCCAATGTGCTGAGGACATCCTGTATATGACACATAAAATAAATAATGGACTGCGATTCACATCGAATTATGATTATGGCAGCCATAGAACAGACTTACCCGCACATTTGAAGTTCTGACTGTCCAAGCCTTTTTCTGAGGGGACAGTGCAGAGATGAGTTAAAAGAATTCCATCTTCTTTAAGCCTGTGCTGCACCAGTCTGTGTAGATTTCCAGTCATTTCCAAGGGTGCTACAACTGGTTCCTCAGAGGCGGTATCCTCTCCGCTCTCCAGGTAGGAGTCAAGAGCTCCACGGATCAGGACTCTCCAGGAACGTGCTTCATCACCATTCTCTGCCCTGAGTCTAAGAACGTCCCTGATCGTCAAGAGTTTAAAACAGGCTGGTCCTCCGAGAGAAACATCAGGCACCACGTCCCTAATTTCCTCAATAAGGTGGCTTAGCCGCATTACTTTTCTTCCATCTTGGACCCTGAAGCCTTTCAAAGCTTCTAAGGAAAGCGAAAAAACTAAGGGTATCCACGTCCGCGCCTCAGAGTCTGTAGAAAGGTACAAAACAGATTCTTTGATGGCATCCGTTTCCAGATCAGTAGTTTGAGTCCATTCAAACATCTGTGTAGGAGGCACTTCCTGTCCTACACTGCTCCCAGAGTCAGAGGATGAGCCTCGCTCAGGGCTGGAGGGTGCAGAGGCCGGAGTTACTTCATCCACAGAATTTTCACTGGGGTGCTGGAGAACCTCCCATGGTTCATCAGCACGAGATGCTGGTCGGCATTTATACACAGCCTCAACTATTCGGTCCACCCAATCCTCAGCTTCATCGCGGTTGGCTGCTCGAAGGTACAGTCGCTTCCCAGGAAAGACCAACTCAAAGCGACCATCAGATGACGTAATGTGAACATCCTCACATCGCACCAGCGAGCAGTTCTCAGAACATGTCCGTTCTTCTGCATCAAGATAAAGGCGGAATTCAAAGGGTGACAGCTCACAATAGTAGTCACGCCACATTCCCATTGTACTACGACGACGTTCTAGATGACCCAGTTTCAGCAATCCTCGAAATGGGTTGAAAAGCCCTGACAGTTATGGAAAAATGAAAGAAAACAGTCAGCATGTATACTTTGAAATAACGTTTGGTCTGTCACTGCTATTGAAACTGCTTTATTCATAACTACAGTAGGTCTGATCATGAAATTGTAAAAACAGTGTACTTTTTCCACATATGCCACAGCACAGTGGTTCTCAAAGACAGATCTGGGGACCCCTGAGGGTCTGTGACTCAGGGGTTTCACAGGATAATTTGCTCTAAATGATAAATTGTGGTGTAGCACTCAAAGTGAAGAGACCATTTCTACTGATAAAACAACCATATAGTTTCTAATATTCCCATACTACAGCTCGACAAAGTTACATACTTCCGCCGTAATGCCATTCTTCCTCCTAGGTTTTAACTTCTGTAAATGTGTACAATTTCTCAGGTAACATTCCTCAGGTGGAGAGTCAGGTGTGATGCAAGAGCAGGAAACAAAATCCATTCGTGATGTCACCTTTGTGTTTTCCCTACTCGGCAGCTGAGGGAAAACACTTTCTATGAAGTTGATTTAGTGCTGTCAGAAATGCAGCCGTTTACAGCCGTGTGTGTCTGATGTACCTTTGACCACTATAAACTCATCAGCACTTCTTTTTTAACCTACTTTCCAGAACTGAGCCATTAAGTAATATACAGGTTCACTGGCTTGTCTGACCTTTCAGGAGAAATGTAGTCTTTCACGTGCATACTGTTTTTTATGCTCGTAGTGACTTGTCATTTTTGTTGTATTTATACTCGCTGGCCACTTTATTAAGTACACCTTGTTAGTCAGGCTTGGACCTCCTAGCTATCATAAGATTCATAAAGAAATGGACATGGCTAATAGCAATACTCAGCTACGCTGATGTGTTAAAAAAATTGCAGAGTTAGGATTAAAGGTCTCAGAATGTGCCACCACTGGTAACCTGAAAAGTTGGTACTAAGTAGCATGTATCCATCCTTTTCAAATGACGCAGTGGAAATAGACTTGCTAGACATGTTTCCTTTTGCTGAGTCCATGTGAACTGTAGCCTCAGCTTCCTGCTCGTAGTTGACAGGAGTGTTATCGTGTAATCTTCTGCTGCTGTTGTCCATCCACTTCAAGGTTTGATATTGTACACATCCATAGATGCTCTCCTGCACTACTCAGTTGCAACAAGTGATCATCTGTTACTGTTGCTTTTCGATCAGATCAGTCTGGCCATTCTGACATCAACAAGATATTTTCATCTGTTGCTCACTGAATAGTTTCACTTTTTCTGATTCTGAAAAACCCTGGAGCTAACTACTGCATGTGAAAATTCCAGTAGATCAGAAGTTTGTGGAATTCTCAGACGAGTTATGTAAATCACCTTACTTCCCCATTCTCCTGCTTGGATTAAACTTCAAAAGGCTGTCTAGACTCTGTCTACATGCCTAAATGCACAGAATTGCTGCCAAGTGATTGGCTGATTAAATATTTACATTAACTTGTTGTGTTAACAAGTGTACCTAATAAAGTGGCCAGTGAATATATAGTTTGTATGCGGATGTACTTGCATGTTTTTAAGTTCAAATAATAAAAATCACATTTATCTCTTGCATCAAGTAGTTTACAGATTTATTTCAGTGTATTTAATCAAAATATAGCGATACAATACCCATTTGTCTGCGATGGATGACACGGGGAGGTGACTGGGGGACCTTCAGCTCAGAGGCCTGAGCACTGCAGCCAGAAGGAGCCACCTCATCCTGATCTGGCTCCTCCTCCAGACAGGGTTTGTGAATGTCATCCTCAGAGATCCATGAATGAGAGTGCTGCGATGCAAATAAGACACCTTTTAGTCAGTAAACCAGAACCAGAATTCACTTAATACGAGCAGTACATAATTTGGTGAAAGTCAGATAGTAATGATTGTGGGCAATAGAGATTTAAATTTCAGTTTATTTGCTTGGCCATCAAGAAAAATACACATAACTTATTTAGAAATGTCAAGTCAAATGCACAATTATTCCAATCAAGAATAATCATTTTAACAAGTCACATGTTGTCAGACTGATGCAATTTATTGTGCTGCCCTACTAAATATGTTAAATGCTGTTATCAAGCTATTGCTTCTTCAGATCTGATTTAGCTATTAATCGAGACAGCTCAGGCAAAGGTATTGCTGAGAGGATGGTGTAATCAGTTCCTGTTTTTGTCATGTGACTTTGAGATTTGTGGTGTGAGAACCTATAAAATTATAATGAATGGTGTCTGTTTCCATTAAAGTTCATGCCCAGTAAAAAACAAAAAAGCACAAATGTGTCACCATTTTAACCAAGTTTATGACATATCCAAGAGTTACTCTAGAATGGAATTCACACTGTGACATCTGAAGTATTCCAAGTTTTGCAATAAGTAATTTATGGTTAAGGAAGTCAAACCTTTGTACTTTTTTCCCCATAGTGTGCTAGCTGCACGTTTATGACAGATCCTGGAGTTACTCCTGCATGGAATTCACATAATGTCATTTTAAATGTTTTGATTCTTGCAACCTGTAGATTACTTTACAGGAAGTCAGTTGTTTGTACCATTTCCCCTAAGTGTCAGCTGGATTTGATGATATACCGTCATAGTGGCCATCTAGGCTTTTTAAATATGTGACATTAATCACACAAGTCACAATCTCCTTCAGAGAAGTGGAAAAAGCTTCCAGTATGAATCAAACATGTTCCTGAGGGCTTTTGTTAATTTATCCTGATAATAATGCAGGTTTTAATTTCAAGATTAAATCAAGCATTTGTGTGAATTCATAGGGGAATATTTAAAAAAAGAAAATGAAATGCAAAGAATTATACCGTCATTGAAATGATTTAATCACATGTTCCATTTTATGGACTGAGGTTGTTTTTTCATTTGTGCAAAAATGACTTACTGATATAGAATCAGAGGAGAGTTTCTTGGTTAGGATGCTGGCAGAGCGTCGTGAACCTTCGTGGACTGAAGACTTTGTGAAGTTCTCTGTTAAACTCTCTTCTGTGGAAAGCTCATTTTTGTCCTCGTCATCAGTGGGTTTGACTTCTGTGTCTCCCACTACGGAGTGTGTTTCATTGTCCAAGTGAAGTTCAAAAATGCTGCTGATGCACATTTCAGAAGAGGGCGGGTCCACATGGTTCTCGCTGCATGATGATGGTGATTCTAGGGACACTGGTGCAGGTTCTGAAGGGGCAGGATCCTGAAGCTGGTCTGCCTGTTCTTGGGATGGTGTTGCAGGTGCCTCACTGTCAGAGCCACTAAAGATAGCATTCTCAGAGAACTGGTCCGGGCCTGTGCTGGAAACAAAGGAGTCCTCACGCATGGAGTCCTGACTGCACTGGTCCTGACTCTCCTGAAATTCTGGAGAGTTTTTGAAGCTGCAGAAAAATAACAGAGGTATCATATTTTTGCTGGGAGATCACATTGAAACTATTTATTATAATTCTTAAGTTACAACAAAAATAATGCTTAAACAATTAAAAAATTATTTTCCTCGTATTTTTCAAATTCATCATGAAACAATTTTGATTTCACTGTAGTTGCACTTATCAATATTAAATACAGGAACATTAACACAGAGTTTTTAAAAACACCCCAGTGTAATGTATTAACTGGGCGTTTTCTGATAAAAATCTGACTATGCTGCATAGTTTGCATTCAGGCTTAGAATCCAGTGAATTTTTAAGACTAGTCATAATTGCACTTAAGACATTTAAAGCAGATTATTGGATTTTATTGTTTTACATTGAAACTAAATAAGGTACATACTCTTTGTGTTGCTTCTTGGTGCAGATGGTGACATTAACAGATATATCCAGGTCACTTGAAGACCACTGTTCACCTGGCGGGCTGCGAGGGTCCTGCCCCTGCAGGAGGCTATCAGAGCTCAAACTGGAGGAGAGCTGAGAGGAGCCTGAAGTGTCGAGGCTCAGGTTAGATGAGCTGAGTGCAGTCTGACCCGCTGGCAATGCCCCTGACTCCTTCCCTCCCTGCATCACTGGGCATCCTCTTGGCATATCTAACGCATCTGAAGAGCTGGATGACTGAGACATTGTATCCCATGACTCTTTAGACGTAGGTTTAAAACCAGCATCACCTCCACCATTGACGGACACGTGGAGTGTGTCCACATGGGGTTCGTCCACATGAGACATGGGGCAGAGACCTGCGAGAGCCAGTGGTGTGGTTGTCCACTCTTTGAGGACAGCAGACTTATAAGACAGGCTGAATGTAAGCGAGGCCAGTCCCTGGAGGTAGCTGAGGAGAACTTCTCGCTCCTCTGTGTTTAGGAGCAGCGCACTGGGCTGATAGTGAGCCTGCAACTTGGAGTCCTCCCGAAACAGTGACGCAAGGTAGCATTCCAGGAGACCGTGGTTGAGGGCCAGTCGCAGCCATGCTCGGCAACGACCTACATCTGTGCTCACAAAGTTAAGCTTCTCCAGCTCTGTGATCACATCACTGTGAATTTGAAAGGAAGCATTTTAGTTGGGTTAAATGGTTTTGCTAATGATAATGTGAGTAGTTCTACAAATGATTGGATATTCTCTGTTGATAAGCTTTGTTTTGCGTTATCTTACCGATGTGTGACGTTCTTAAGGAGGCTCCAGAAGACGGGCTGGGGGAGAGGTTTATCTCCTTTCCTACTTCGATTCCCATTCTCTTGCCGTATATACTTGCTCTTAAGGCCATGGATGAAGATGGCCTCCAAGGCACAGCAGAGCAGGTTTGCATCTCCATCTTCACTGGTTACCACTGCATCTGAGGTTACATATCGCTTCTGCAGGGCTTTGAGCGACTGTGCCAACTTTTCTTTGATCTAATTGACGTGATAAAGCATAAAAATTACTAGGTTGCTTATTTTATAATCCAGCTAGGACCATTTGTCCTGAACTGCACTCACATGCAACAGTCACCCCCTCCCCCACTGGTCTGCACTCAAACCGGCTCAGCTCCAATCAGGCTGAGGCACAGATCACAATACAATATACACTACTTTACTGATGTTGTGACTGAGGTTTGAATTATTTTTGGTCAGATTTCTACTGGATTTCCATTATATAAGGCACCGAATTTCAGTTTAACCGTGATGCCTACATGCAGAGGCAGCAGAAGTTTTATCAGATATATGTTGGGTCCACGTGCTCACATTCTCGCTTTAACAACTGTGCTGCACCGTGACCCACCTCTTCCAACAGCGCCAAGACCAGGGTAGTGTGCTCAGCTGCACTCACATTATTAAAATGATCCACACTTAAGGTGTGAAAGTGCCTGGGTATGGAACAAATACTCAGTGTGAGCACACCCTTAAACACACATCCTCTTCACAAATGTGTGTTTCAGACATTTTTATGTGAAATACAGAATACAGTCAGGCATATGGTTACGAATCATGTTCTGAAAATCAACTACAGGCGGACAACACCTATTGTCACACAGAAAGAGAACTTGCATATAAAAAACTAGCCCACATTATGAAACAGGTTTCTCCACCCCATGAGCATTTTGTCATCTGCAGTGAAAACTGAAGCACCCTTCTTCTAGGCTTCACTTGACAGGATTTGATCTAAAAGCAGCTAATAATATTTGTTAATTGTTAACTTTGTTAACAGTGCCTTACATAAGAAATGCATAATTGGGTCAAACATTCCATCTGAGATGATAGTTACAAGCAAAAAATAAATGTTTAAGCTAAGTGTTGTAAGGAATTATTAAACAAAATCAATAGTACAATTTAGTGCACTTGTAATCAGAGTCAAGCTCTTACAGAACCTTAGGAATTTAAATGTTTTCTCCTCTTCTCTATTTATATTCTTGGAAGTAGCTTTATGAATGGCAGACAACTATACTCTTCTTCTAAAATAAATTATAACACAGTATGAAATGCATCAGAGATTGTAAACAATAAATTGAAACAGTAGTACAACACAAAGATCACTGTGATTAAATCAAATCACCGAGTTCAGCTTTGCAATCTTCAACACTGCTGAGCATATCTACTGTAAACTATGAAGGTAGGCTATTCAGATTTCACATTTTAAAGAAGTATTCATTAAGGAAATGAAACAGCAATCCCCTACACCCCTACAAAAGGTGACCTAGAAACAATTAAAAAAGGAAGTAGAATGTAGTTTTACCTGTTTAACATCTTTAGCCTCAGGTGGCAAATCTGGCATCTGTGTCGATAACATGGCATTGCTTGGAAAAGCTCACTTCCACATAGCAAACTGGAAACACAACAAAACCAGTTTGGTTGATGAAGGCAGCAAAACAGTTACAATGAGCTTTGATTTCCTGTTAAAAGGACATTTGAAACGGATACACAAGTAGTGCAAATTTGAGTGCCAGCAGACAGGCAAAGCATGTGACGATGAGGACGTTCTTCTCCTTTTTTTGTTCTTCCTCACAGCTACAATCACATTTAGAGCCGAGCTATGTTTACATGTCTGATCACGGGACTGTATTCAGCGACATATCTGCAGTTTCATGGTTTCCACTCTGCAACTGGATCATGTGAGGCGCTGATTGTGTGCAGGGAAGTGGCGACGTTTCCACAGCCAACTTCCCCCTGTGAAAAAGTATAATTATGTGCGCAAATCTGAAACTATTCCACAGGCTATGGCTCCTCAGTGGCATGTACACAGCAAAACACAGCTTTAAATTACACACTAGTCTAATGTCAACATCCCTTAGCGAGCAAAAGGGCGCAAAAGTTGCAAAAGTATAAGCAACACGTGACTCCTAGTAGAAATAGGAAGACGAGCCATTTCATGGTTAATTCCGCTCATCTCTGGAATCTGTCTGCCTTACGTGGCTTTAAAACGCCTGTGGTTGCGTTAGCTCAAGCGCTGGGTGTGTGTGTGGATATTACAACACGACAGAGAAGATAAAGTTATACGAATACGAACAAACACTGTAAAGCGCACACGTATTGTTTACATCAAAATCCATGACAACGCCAGCTTCACTGTACGCGTTAATAGCAACTAATTAGCCACAGTGTTAGCAATATACTCCGCTAGCTTCCTTACCGACACAGGTTGGTTACTTCATCGTTAAACTCCAAAACAGGGCAGTTTGTCTTGTTTAGACGGTCGTCAATCCGCACATTCACTTTCCACTAATGGAAAGACACACGTTTAATTGCGAGTTGCGCTGTCTCTGAGCCGAAACAGAGACGCTTCTTTCCACAGACACGTCCATGTATCTGAAACCCAGGAGCGCTGCATTATGGGAACTTGAATACACCGACGTTGCGTTCAAGTTCCACTTGAAGTATGTGTGATACCTCTTTTCCGCTTTTAAATCATAATCAAACCACAAAAAACCCACAGATATAGATGCGTATGCAGATGTAGCCACTATTTTTGTTCTGCTACGACGTCAATAACGCGTTTATTTCTCAATTAACGTCCAACATCACAAACGCAAACTGTATTCTATAACTATGTGTTGTTTTGGCGACAAAACATGTTTAAGTATTCCATAATATTTCATTTCATAATCTATCAGCTTTTGTACTGCCCGCAACAAGTATTAGGTCTAGTGAAACGGTCCTGTCAACAACCAGTAGACGTAGTAGTCGTGTAGTAATAATGTCAGTAGTAGTGAAAGGCTGAGTTACGTAGTTTGTCTTAAAGGCAGCGCGGCTTCTAAGGCGTGCAGTTGTTGTTGTTGCTAACATGTGAGGACATCATGTTCCCTGTCCTGTCCCAGATTGACTTCATACCAGGCTGACCAGACTGCTCCAGAAGTTTTTCACATTCACTTTCAAGTTGTGTACAAGAACCTCAGTTAGTTTGATCATACTTCATGCAAAATTTACACAAAAATGTAAATTGCCTCCACTGCCGTTGGTCTGTCGGTCTGTCTGTTGGCTATTTACTCAGAAAGTAATGAATGGATTTCGACATTTTCCGGAAAGGTGTGAAATGGAACAAAGAACAGATGATTACATTTTGGTGATCACCATCTCAGTGCACAGCATTTTTTTGTGCTGACCAATCAAAATGTAGAAGGGGCGGGACATAGGAAGGAAACGCTAAACTTCTCTGCACCCTGATGGAGGGGAAACTGGCTGACAACTCGGTTTATGTTCGAACACTGAAGATTTTCCATGATTTTATGAAGGAAGAACATCCATTACAGGTTGAAACGTTACTGTGTGAAAAGGACATTTTTTACGTGTAGCTGTGATGCGGCCACAGACTCACTCATTCATTTGATAGTCCCATGAATATCAACGTAAATGGTGAAATTAGAGGTGCATTATGTGTTGGGATGACATTAAATGCAAGGCTGTCCTCTACCCAGTGGTGCTGCGTGTCACCAGGGAAACCAGGCAACTGCTTGGGCCTCCAGGCCAATAGGGGGCCACAGAGGGTTGATGAACTTGCATGTACGAAATCATCACATGAAACTCCAAATAGACTTTATTTTGATAAGAGTGCAGATTTTGATTTTAATCCACCATATTCTCACCTGAAAAAAATGTACACAACTATATTGTGAGCTAAATATAGTAGTATTTCAAAATGTGGACCTTTTTGTGTGCACTGTACTACAAATATTCCCTGTGGACACAGGCCCTAAAAATGTCATATGGGGCATGAGCTGCCTTGGCGGAGGTCTGCGTGCTCAGAGTGGTTTCTAGTAGGAAATAAACCTAACAATCAACCAATTCCCCTGGCTTAGTTAACTAGAATATTTAAAATACCTGGTGAGATTGCGTGGGTTTGCTGACTCAAAATAGTTCAACTTACCGAATAAGTTCAAGAGTTAAATTTATAGGGATTTGAAGCATAATGAAGTGTATGATGAACTGTACAATTCAGTGGTGTAGTGATCAAAGGATCAAAGGGGCATTCAAGGATTGAAGGAACATGAAACAAAACACCATGGCAAGCTGCACTGCTGTTGCCATGGTAACCACAGGCCTGGCACTCTAGTTAAGTGTATATATCACCTTGTGTCGTGTGTTTTTGCTGCCACAAAATGAAAAACAATGAATGAGTGCTAAGAGTGAATAACCCTTTCATGCACGGTATTCACTACACTGGACAGGAATCAGGTGAAAAAATAAGTCAAAATAAAGCAAATAATAACAATAGAGTGAGATGGAGTGAATATTTTCTTAGAATTAACAAAATAATCAGGAAAGAAAAGAAACATAAGAAGCAACAGGTACAAAATGGTGAGGCAACTCAATAAAAGTGTAAAAAAATCAGATAATGAAGAAAAAGTGAACAAAATCAGAAGGAAAATGAACAAACCCACCAACAAATTTAACCAGATTAGATGCAAAAAGAAGAAAAATTAACAAAAATAAACAAAATAAGAAAAAATATTAACAAAATTATCAAGTAAATGAACCACAATAGATGCAAAAAACAAGAAAATTTAATTTAAAAAATAAAAAAAAAAACACCAGAAAACAAAACTTTCAAGCATTTTTCATTGTGGAATTCACTTGCATGGTTGAGTCATCATTTTGTTTTTATACATCATCAGATATTAATAAAGCATAATTCTGATTGCATTTTATTAAACTGACATGCGTGATGGACATAATTTAACCATTTTCAGCCACTGCTTTGCTTAGAATAAGTGACATTATGTTAAAGTTTGTTTTAAAAGTACCATAAGGGTAAAATGCCAAAACCCATGTTTTTTAATAATTCATGCACGAAAGGGTTAATTGAAATTAATCCGGTGACACTGTGATTAATTTATATTAATAACGAATGGGTATTAATTGCGATTAATCGAAATTAATCCACAGTGACCCTGTGATTAATCTAATTAGACATTTTAATCGCTCGACAGCCCTTCTTTTAATATTAAAGCAAAGTGATCAATAAATTGATTTTTATATGTTTTATTTACCTTTTTTTGGTTTATGTAATATGTGAATGATTCATCCAAAGAAAATTTTGACATAACGATATGAAAGAGAGAATTTGTCGCATTTAAGCCTATATACACAATGACAAGGGCAGTAACAGAAGGAAATGTGTAGATATGAGGTTACATCCACTTTCATTATGACACAAGCTGTGGGCTATATATATAACTTATTTTGTTTTTACGTTTTCTTCCTAACAAATGCAGGGTTTTATTACAACTAAAATGAAATTAGAGAAAACAAAATTCAACTGGACAAAACGCGCACTGGACTGAAAATGCTTGAACGAACAACGTGTTTGTTGAAATCTCCAAACAAAACGGCACAATTATCATCACCCTAATCACAATCATAACTAAACGGATACAGCCTGTTTAAAATGAAAGCATTTCTTATGTCAACGCTCACAGGCAATTTCTAGGAGAGCATTTATAACCTGCTGGAAGAGCCATAAAAGTCAGTAGCAGAAAACCAAGACACAAACTACAACAAGATCATATTCGCTCACAGAACGCAAGTTTTTACCAGGGCATTAACTTACAGGTTACAAATCCAGAAAGTTAAAAGCAATTACCTTTCAAAGCGGTGAATAAAATCCCAGCGTGAACCACCTTTCATTATCTATGCGGAGGTAAACGAGGCGACGCGCGTCACAGCCCACAATCACTTTCATTTTCATTTTTATTCGATGGACTTTACATACATATTGTTTTCTTCTTCCTATCAATGTAAAGGCTGAAATTATTCAGGAATATA
>JAQQAE010004360.1:6557-18891 GCA_029823295.1 Pseudamia nigra | reverse complement strand
GGGGGACTCATGACTGCACCGTTAGACAACAGTTGTTTTGGGGACATAACTGCTGGGAACACTATGCAGTATTACTCAGCTGCGCTAATTCCCCTCAGTCACGTCTGCCCTTGACGTCCCAAAATACACAAAGAATAGATGTGCGTACTCTGACACACGACGGTTCAGATTCTCCCAGAGGACGCGGAGCACATTCTGTGATTTCTGGGCCTGTTCTCCCGTGTCCCGTGTTCATTTATAGCCGCTCGTCCGTGCGGAGGAGTTCCATCGTGTCCCGGCAGACGAGTCGCCCAATGTCCACTTGAAGTTGCTCTGCCGCAGGAAGGTGTTTGATGTGCATAGCTGGCCGCGGACGCGGGCGGATCGAGTGACCGTTCGCACCGTTGGCTCCGTAATCCCTCCCCGTGTTCAAACCATTGTCTTCTCCCGTGGCCTTTTATAGCGCCTCAGCTGTTCCCGACACCCCGTCAGCGAACACACATTAACGTTATGCCTCCTTTATGTCAAAACCCTTAAAGTCAGGTGCATGAATATAAAGCCTTAAACGTCAACTCTGTCCAGGACATTTGGTGTAATTTAAGTTTTCATGCTTTTCGTTTGTTTTGTCCAGGTGTTACAATCCACATTTATGAACAATTTTACCACATTTTTATATCATAATTGCACTTATCTGTTAGAAAAATGTAGATTTGTTTATTTTGTGGAATATTGTGTGCATTTTTTTTCAGTAAATTTGAGGATCATTTTCGTTTTTTTTCCATTTTTGTTAAATTTTTTATTATTTTGAACTTTGTTCCTTTTGGGCATACTCAGTTTTTTAATTATTTGGGGAATTTGTTTCCCATTTTGTTCATTGTCATGATGATTTTAGTCTTTTTTCATTTTGTGTATCAATTTTGCTCATTTTTGGTTCAATTTGTTGATTATTTTGTTCTTTTTCTTTTGGTGAGTTGGTAAATTATTTTGCTCATTTTTGTTCATTTTCTTCTATTATTATTTTTCACTTATTTTTTATTTTGTTCATTTTTGTTCACTTTCTTTGGTGATATTGTTCACATTTACATTTTTGGTTATTTTTGTTAATTTTCTTGATTTCTCTTGTTTGCATGTTTTACATCTTTTTTGTCTTGCATCTTTTGTCATATTTTGGCTCTTTTACATGATATATTTTCCACCATTTTCATCATCCTTTATATAGATATTTTTAAACTTTTTGTGTCATCTGTTTCTCAGGACCAAAAACCATCTTTTAAACTCAAACTCATAATGACCATTGTGATCAGTACTGTCCTCGATAGATATAAAATACGCACCATGACAGCGTTTCTGGCTGCATCGCCCACATTCTAATCAGAAACAATGTCTTATTTGGAAAAAGTGTAATATTTTTTGCACAGAAGCTATCTCTGTGGTTCCACTAGGGTTGAATTTCTCCAGCTTCACAGTTCACTCATTGAATTCTGTGTCTTTGTCTTCCTCGCAGCTAAAACGTTTGGTGGTGAAACTGCGCAGCAAGGGAGTAGTGTACAAGAAGAAACGACAAGAGGTGGCGGAGCTGGCAGCGGAGTTTGGAGTTCTGCAGAGGACGGAGGAGATCCTCAAGCAGAGGCATGAGATTGTCCAGCAGAAACTGGTAAAACACAACATTTACAGCTGCGGTCCATGTTTCATTTAGAATCATTTTTAGTTTCAAATGGCATCAAACACTTCGATGTCTGTGTTCTGGAAAAATTGCATACGTTTACGAAAGGAACCAAAAAAAGAACAAAATGAGTAAAAATGACCAAAAAAATAATGAAAAGCAAAAGCAAAATTAACAAAATGTGCAACAAAATTGAATAAAACGTGCACAAAATAATCCTCATAATTAACAGATTGATCAAGAAAATCAACAGAAACTTTAATGAATCATTATAGGTCGGATGGGTACGTTGCACGCATGCACAGAGAGAACGATCCACATCTGAGGATGTTTCAGGATTTCTTTTGGACTATGTCATACTTTTACTGCAACCAGATGATATCACATAATTTTCCAGTTATTTTGTGGCTAAGATTCATTCTGTAGCCCCATTGGTTGCTGGGATATCATCAAAAATTGACTGTCATACTGTGACTTCATAATATTCCAGTTCTTTTAAGACCAGGATCACTTCTGTAGTGCGGATGGTCGTCGAGATATTATGGAAAATGTGCTTCTGCGATATCTTCTTTGACTTTGACCTTGCTATTGACCGACCCGCCCCAGAAGTGAATCACTTTGAGATTTCCACCTGAGCGTCACGCCACGTTTGGTGGAAATCCACCGTGCGCTTCCGAGTTATTCTGTGGACACAAACAAGTACAGTTTTATTTACCTTCACCTTGACCTTTGACCTATCAGCCCAAAAAATAAATCACCCTGAAATGTCCATCCGAGTAATATTACTACCAAGTGTGATGAAAATCCTTCCAGGCAGACACTCGCACACGAGGTGAAGACATTCCCCTGCTTGCTGCTTCACCGGCTCACAGGGTGTTTTACCAAAAATCAACAAAATAATCATGAATTTTTTAACCAAAAAACATGTAGATCAACAGAAAAATTAAACCTAAAAAATAAACAAAAAGTCCTTATTTATGTAAAGCTGGGTTTTTTAGTTACCTCCTAATTACATATCATCAAAGTTTACAAACGTCTACTAATCAAAACAGGAAGCAGGACCTTCAAAATGTGTTATTGGTGGGACAAATGCCTAAATTTTAGGCTTTTCAGCTTTGAATTTAAGGATAAACCAAAAAAAAGAGCATCTGATACATATAGGCACCTTACCATCACATTCATTCCCGTTCCCTGCTCCACAGCTGCGTTTTCACTTGACCTCCTCATTCAGGCTGCTTGTGTGAAGCGTCGAGCGGTAAAAGCTTCCTGGAAACGGCTTCACACCTCTTTGTGATCTCAGCACCTGACGCGTTGATATGCTGCGTGACGCAGGCCCGGACGAGCTGCTATTTCTGAAACCTGCATCTGCCGCTCCTCCTCTGTGTGCATCACACGCCAGCGTCCGTAAAAGCAATCGCAGTTTACTGCTGGTCACGCGGCCAGAACCAGCCACGGTGATCCAACGAATACTGTATACGCTTCTTTTTTTATTTGGGGTTCATTTGGGTTGTCAGACTGTCTGCAGGTGTCAGATGCTCAAATTTAATGGTTTTAAATATCAATTTTAACCAAATGCAAGACTGTGCTTTGGACAGATCATCTACAACATCTCTATTTATTGCTGTAAATGAATTCACATGCATTTTACCCTTCAAATGTGAAAGGTGGTATGTCATGACAGTATGACATAGAAGTTAACATAAGCAGTAAATCAACAAAATGGGGAAAAAATACTAGTAACGAAGACACAAAAAGGACAAACTATTCTGAAAGGCAAACAAAAATGAAAGAAATGATACAGAAATTGACCAAAAAAGTAACAAAAATAATAATTCAAGTCAGCAAAATGTAGAAAAAAATCACAAATCAAGAAATTAAACAAGACATGAGAAAAATGGAATAGCATAAATAAGAAAATGAACAAAAATGAAGAACATGATCAATGGAATGAAGAAAAATAATGGTTTATAAACTGAAAAATGCACAAGATATTCCACTAAACGAACAAAAATTGATCAAAGTAATCAATAAAATGATGAAATCTTCTACAAAATGAACAAACCTATTTTGTGTACAGTATTTAAATAACAGGTTTAAATAATCAGTCATGCGTATTTTAGATTTAATGTTTGTGGTAATTTAGACCTGACTAAGTGGGTTAGTTTTGTAACGTTGAATTTTAAGGACCTATAGATGCCCTGGTTACATTTAAATCAGTTTAAATAAATCTTTTTGTTGGGGACGAACTCCTCAGGAGGACTAACATTAAATGTAGCTACAGAAAGCAAAAGGGACATTTTTAGCTGTATTCCGACGCCATTTTTACTAAATGTGTGGATGACTCACACGGTGTCTGTCTTTTTTGTGTTTTTCAAGCAAAGTATGGAAGAGCAGAAGGGCGTCTCTGGATACAGTAACACTCAGGAGGAGCTGGAACGCGTGTCGGCCATTAAAAGTGAGCTGGATGAGAGGAAGGGACGCACGCTGGACGACATGTCTGAAATGGTAACGTATTCATGTGGCACAAACAAGTTTCCAAGTTCAGTCAGGAAGTCGTCTTTCAGTTACCATGCATATTAGACTCGGTTTAAAGGACACATTCACAAATATACACACACTCACCCAACTAGTCTGACCATTCTCCTCTCACCTCTGGCATCAACAAGGTCTTTTCATCCAGAGAACTGCTGCTCACTGGATATTTTCTCTTTTTCAGACTATTCTCTATTAACCCTAGAAATGGTTGTTTGTGAAAATCCCCGTTGATCAGCAGTCGTGTATGTCATTGTACTTCTTGAACTTCAGCAAGTCATCTTGACTGTGCACATGTTAAAATACACTGAAGTGCTGCCCTGTAATTTGATTTGAGATATTTTCATTGAAAGTTGCAATAGTACGTGTTGCATTACAGCATGCATTCACCGTGGCATTGTTTCAGTAAGCTTGTGCAGTGCTGCAATATGTATATCTGTCCAAACCTGCATTAATTTTTAACCAAGATGTTGTATTAATGGAGAGTCAAAGGGTCGCATAGTCTTGTCCAGCACATAACAAAGATTCTCAATGGACTCTGTGAGGCCAATGACGTCTCGTGCTCCCTGATCCACTCTGTCACTAACTGACCCCAGTGAATTTTGGCATCGTCACCTTGGAATGTCTCCATACTGCTGGGGAAGAAAAAAATATTGGAAAAATAAATATGATTTTCACTGGATTAATTAGGGATAAATAACTTGTTGCCGCTGAAATATCTACTGCTTGGCCAAACCAAAAAAAAGTTACAAGCCTTCTATTGGATTATTAGTACAGTGATGTATATATTTATATTTATCTGTAAATTTCTGTTCAGATCTCTATTCCCTTAAGATTTATTCCAGGACACATTCATTCACTCAGGGTTTATTTAGATGTGTTTATCGACACTCTCTTGTAGTTTGAATGTATGTTTGTTCTTACTATTTCGTCATTACCACCTTGTCCGTCATGCAGAAGAGCCCATTAAAACAAACAGACCAGTAAAAACCATCATGTTGACGTCTAAAGTGTAATGACAGATTTGCAGTATCAGTTGTAATAATAATTATGACCTTTATTTATATAGCACTTTACAGAGTCCTTTGACAGCAAAGTGAAAACAAGGCTCAGTACAGCAATATGACACACAAAAGCATAACCAGATAAACAACCACATAAAGTACAACAATAAGGCAATAAAAAATACAGGTGCAAATACAGTACATTAATAAGAAAGTGGGGGAGAGAGGGGGGACGGAGGGGGAGCAGAAGAAGAGTAAAAGAAGAACAGAGGGAGATGGAAGAAAATGAATAGATATTAAATGATGTAAAATTAAAGGAGACAACATCACATCACAGTAGAAGTGACAAAAGAGAGAGAGCAAATGTAAACGCACTAAAAAAACAGGAACAAAAACATAAAATGACATAAAAGCAAATCTATAAAAATGAGTTTTAAGAAGAGATTTAAAAGAAGTCACTGATTCTGCATGCCTCATCTCCTCGGGTACGCCGTTCCAAAGTCGACGCTGGCTCACGTGGTGTCGACAGTTCAGATAGAGAAGTAGGAGGCTTTAAAAGTGATTAGTAAAATGTTAAGATCAGGTCTAAAATGGACGGGAACCAGTGTGAAGAGGGCAATAAAGCGGTGGAATGATGTCTTCTGTTACAACCAGTTAGGAGACTCGCTGCTGCATTTTGCACCAGAGAGTGGTTTATGACTGAGACCAGAGAGAATGGAGTCAAAATAGCCAGATCTGGAGAAGATGCAAGCATGAATTACATGAATTATTATTGTGACAGGATTAGTTTCAGTTTCGATATCGATCTGAGATTGTAGAAACAGGAGTGCATGACTGATTTGCCATTTGGGTCGAAAGTTAGATTAGAATCCAATGCAATTCCAAGGTCTCGACCTTATGTTCGTGGATAGTGGTTGAGTGAAATTTGGCTCATGGGATGTGACGGACCGAATAATAAATCTTCTGATTTTGAAGTGTTGAGTTGGAGAAAATTCTGAGCCATCCAACTGTCGGAGAGTTAAAAGCAGCAGCTAGCCTTCCAGGATCAGCAAGTCTCAGTGGAAGGTGTGTCTGTGTGTTGTCTGCATAGCAATTAAAGAACACATCATGACACTGGATAATGTGCACTAGTCGAAGCACGTAAATGGAGAATAAAATCGGGCCTAAAATAGAACCTTGTGGTGCACCACAGGCAGTGTGAGCTTTTGTAGACATGGAATTGCCTTTGGTGACTGCAAAGGTTCTGTTTAAAAGATAAGAATAACACCAATGAGTTGTACTTTGAACTGCGATGAATAGAATTTGTCTGTGTGGTTTTTGCATGTTCTTCTGGATCCTCTGGCTCCTCCCACAACCAAAAACACACACAAGGTTTAGGTTAATTGGTCACTTCAACCTGCCCATAGTTATTATTAATGTAAGCGTGAATGGTTGTTTGTTTTTTCTCCCTGCAATGAGCCTTCGATCCAAATCAGCCGGGACAGGCTCCAGCTGCAGCGGTGCCATCCACATCAAACATTATGATTTGTCATTCACGCACCATAATGTGTGGCATTTTCTGGGGTGCTTCAATACATACTCGTGCTTCGAATGCTTTATTTTTAATGTGTTCTGTGATATTTGTCTTTGACAGGTGAAGAAGTTACACACTATGATTGATGAGAAGAAGTCGGAATTGGCTCCAAAAATAAAAGAGCTGCGAGGACTGAGACAACAGTGTCAGGTGAGCACACATCACAAAACCTCGACTTCAAAGAAAACCTCACCCATCAATGAGTGTTTCCGAGCAGAATTTTCCACCTCGGCACATTTACATACGGACCTTCAAAAGGACTGCACCGAGTGATTATGATTGGCCTTTCTGAAGTAGAATCTTGATAAGAGTAAAATAGGATCTTACGTAGTGGTATAACCCTGTTAGGTCCAATTAAAGACAAAGGCAGTGCAAGTAATTATCCTTAAATTTAATTATGCACACTGTATCTAAGATGAAATCGGCCCATGCAAAATACAGCTCTCGCATCTTGTACATGATTCTCAACACCAAGCCAAAAACAAAACCATAAATAAGTTTTTGTGAAGCTAAAAATGTGAGTCTGGACATGACAAATTTGAATCTGTGATTTACCCACCCCCCTGCACCAGTTGTATGATATTTATGTGTGTTTATAGTCCATTAAGAATAATTTACATACTCCATAAATAAAATACATGGTGGGAAATCCCCTCACATTGCTGAGCCTGAGGGCAGGATTAAATTTTCCTACACGTGTTCCCAGAATTTCTGGTGCAATGTCTGTTAATGAAGAGCCGCTGCAGGAAGACATAAATAGACTTTGCAAGAGTTAAACAGTTCAAACGCCAGCTGTGTTTCTTTGCTGTTGTGAAAGCATGACAAGAACTGCTGAAAATAGGGTTCCTGTTGTATTTCTCCCATAAGTCACACAGTGCAGTAAATGTTTTTCTCTGTGTGTGGCAACAGGAGCTCAGCCAGGAATATGACGAGAAGAAGGCCCAGTATGAGAGCTGCGCCGCCGGTCTGGAGAGCAACCGATCTAAGCTGGAACAGGTACATGTATATTTCTTCTCTTGTGCTAGAAAAAATGTGTACATACGTCTTTCATATCTTTGCAAAAAGAAGAAAAAACCCAGTATGAGTTCTTATTTTTCGTTCACAGGAAGTGAAGGCGCTGCAAGAGGAGACGGCACAGGATGAAAACAAATACCATTATATCAACTGCATGACTGAGGCGAGAATGTTGACACTTAAGTCACTTCAAGCGGAAACTGAATTTATGCCAATCATCATAATAGGTTTTATCAAGAGAGTTTCACTGTACCTAAAATGTCAGGTTCATGATATTACACAGTTATTATTGCAATGACCCTTAAAAGAGATATCTTTCTAACAAGATAAGGAAGGCTCACATGAACCTAGAATTTGTATTTTACATTTCTCCTCAAAACACGGTGTCTATAAACGCCCGGTTTTATTGTCCTGCTCGTAAATGGCGGCTGCAGTGCCTGTTGATTTAAAGCAGGAGTGTTCAGTCATCGCCACGTCGGCAGGTGATTTCACTGAATTCTTTCCCGCCGATTGTTCTTCAGGGAAAACGCCTGTGATTGTGAGCGGCTGGAAAGAAAACCTGCAGTGTCTCAGCCCTTTGTGGCAACGATAGGACACCCCAACCTAAAGGAAACATATTGAACTATTTTTTTGTTACTCTTTTTTGTTTTTATTCGAAGGAGCTTTCAGTACACACATCACACTACATATTATTTAGTACAAAATCTATTCATTCACTTAAGCATCCATAGTCCGTGTCCTCTTACGTCTTGGCTCTTCCACAGTTTTCCTTTTTTTTACAAATGAACTTGGGGAGCGTTCTCTTTTTAGGTGCACAGGACACACAACAAAGGTGCTGTTTTATTTCAGTTGTGAGTTAAAATAAAATAAGACATACCAAATTAACAAAAATCTGCCTTGGCTGGGTTTATATACATATTCTATTTTGTTCCAATCTGGAAGAATTTCTCTTTTTGGACTATAAGGGGGAAAAGTCCATTTTTCCATAATATATAATTCATATATTATTTTGATCCATTCACCTGTGGTGGGTGAATCTGACTTCGGCCACTTTCTCATGACGGCCTTTAAACTCGCTGCTAAAAGTGTCTGAACCATCTTTTTATTGGTACTGTTCCCTCCTTCAAATGAGATGCCTCCCATGTGCTCAGAATCAAATCTGAGAAGGACGTTATGGACGGTATTCATTTATAACATGTTAATTACAGTGTTACTCCAGAACGTGTTTTAATACAGGTCAAAATTGTAGAAAAATAGAAAAATCTTCACACATCTGTTTCTGGAGGCTGCATACGTACATAAAAGGAATCATTAGTGTTCAGGTAAACTCATGCATTGTCTTTATTGGCAGCAGTAGTTGAAGGTCTAGTACCGAAACTTTGTGAACGAGGACTTTGTGCGAGTTACGACAGGTTGACATATTGCTTATTGTGCCAGCTGAGTGAACTCCACAGTTTCAGACATTTCCAAACAAGCTGTACCAGCGTCTGTTGGCTTAAAAGTAAATACGTGACTCTGACCACTCCCCGGTCGGGTTCGTGTAATGGATACCATCATGTACATGCCCTCTTTGATCCTTTTGGTTCTGATGGATCTGCTATTTGTGGACAGACTCACAGTCCAGATAGATAGTTCAGTATTATTTTCAGACCCGATAGACTTGTTTAATATTGGATAAATCTATAAAAGCACAATGTCTTCTTTAAATGCAAACGAGCTGTCGATGCAGTCATGAGGATGGTTCTGGTGGTCATTGTGGTTCTGTCAGACCCTACAAAACTGACTGAATGTAACGAGCGTATAGTTATCACATGATAAATATTCAATTTGTTTCAGGCCCAGACACCTAAAATGACTTGTTTTGACATTTGATCATTATTTTTAGAGTCTCTAGGCTAAAAACGTAGGTTTTTATAATCTGTGAGCATCCATGAGAAAACCAGCAACAAGTCCGCCTGGCACGAGTCCTGTAAACAAAGAAAAACAGTGTTTTTGCCAAATAAGTGAGTTGAAACTGTAAACTTTTTGTATTTGAAATGAGGTTCTTTTAGAGCAGGGCTGGGCAAATCCAGGCCTCGAGGGCCGGTGTCCTGCAGGTTTTCCAACGGCCTCGGCCCCGCCCACTGTACCTTCCAGCCTCTGACTGGCTGAACACACCTGATCCAGGTCCCCAACAGTGAGTAGAGCAGGGACAGTTGGAAAACATGCAGGACGCTGGCCCTCGGGGCCTGGATTTGCCGACCCCTGTTGTAGAGGAAAATCCTAGGAGCCACTTCCTGGTTTCAGGTGGGGTATGCCCCAGCTGATTAATAACATTTCGGTTTTCTAAGGCTACTTGTGCACTTTTGTTAATGTTTTCGGCCAGGAAGCAACTGTTCTGGCCAGAAGTTTTTATTAGAAATGCTGCTACTTCAGAAAGCTGTGTGTGTTTTCATGACTGAAAGACGATGGACCAGGAAGAACGTACTGTATTTCACAAGAACTAAATCGTAGCCATTACCGCACATTTTAGCCAGATTTGTTCAGCAAGACAGATGCCGATGCTGATCTCACCTCTGATTCTGAATCCAAACTAGATATATTACATCCCGTTTAAATGAATGGAAACTGCTGGAGTTATTTTCATTGCACCAACACCACATAATTGAAACTCGAATCGTAAAATAAATGAGAAAGCTATACATTTCCCATTTGAAAGACAAATAGAGCAGGAATGATTCAAACTATGGAGCACAGCAGGGTGCCGTGGTGGCTCACCTGGTAGTCTAACGGCAGAGGCACGGGTTTGAATCCAGCCTGTGAGCCTTTACTGCATGCCACTCCCCACACTCTGCTGCCATCTCTACTGTCCAATAAAAACAAAAAAGCCCAAAAATATTTGTATCATCACAATATGATAATCGGTAATTTCACAATAATTTTAGATGGAATTGTATTATTCTTAAAGGACATACTTGTGTCATATATGTTGTGCCTAGAGACAGTTAACAACAATATAATAAACAGTCCAATGCATAGTAACTGTTTGGTTACTAAATAGAATAAACTAAAAGAGAAAAATGCAAATAATACAAGTGAAACAACCTGTGACGATGGCACCATTGCACATAGAGGGAGACATAAAGCTAATCTGAAACTTTAAATAACTCCAGCTTTACTTACTACATGTGATTATATGTATTGTACAACAGTAAAATTAGACCGGAACAAGAACCATGAACGGTGACTTGCTGTAGGACTGCATAAAATATAATTTATTCACATCCTTCCCCGAAACACCCACTGTAACTAAACCCTATCGCTTCATCGCTGTCCTCCACAGATCATCGAGAGGCAACTCCAGCGGGCAGCCGAGGAGACCAAGGCCTACGTGTCCTCTGACCCACAGGAGAGGAAGAAGACGGTCAGGTGAGTCTGCCGAGGCAGGCAGGCCATCTGCCTCCCACATAATAAATGCCCCGTTTGCCCCCGGGAGGCTCCGGTTACAGATACGCAGAGTTAAACGGCTGCCACTTACTTCATCATCACAGCACAGTCAGAAACCGACCACACCTGATGAAACCGAGACCTGCTGATAAACCACACTTTTATTTGAAACACACCAGGTGACTCGATTGCTTGTATGTTAATTGTAACCCTGTGGTGTTTGTTTTCAGGGAAATGTACATGAAGAACATTGCAGAGCAGGAGTTACTTGGCAAGGTGAGTAAAGTTTATCACAGTTTATCCCTTTCTTATGTCAAGAAAAAGGCCTGAGAGCAGACGAGGGAGACGAGGAAAATGTCCTGGTGCCAAAACGTTAGAGTGGGCTGTATTTGCAGACATTTCAGACTGTAGAAAATCTGGTGAAAAAAGGTGTTTTCAGACAGATACCGGGTGAAGATGTGCCGTAATTAACTGTAATATGAACTAATGAACCAGTTAAAAGAATGTGATTTGTTGAAAGAACTAGTTAGTCACATTTTTATCCCAGTCCTGTAAAGATGGTGGACAGTGACACACCTCCATTACTGACATCATGCTAACCGGGTTTGCAGGACCTCACATAATGTCTGAACTCTCCCTTTAAGAATGTCGTGGATCATTGAGCTGTGATTTTGTTTTTATGTGCGGACTGTAGAAGTTACGTGAGCAGCAGAAGATGGTGAGGGAGAATCACAGTGCAAACATGGAGCAGGTGAAGATGTGGCGTGACCTGGAACAGCTGATGGAGTGTAAGAGGCAGTGCTTCATCCGGGCCCAGAACCAGGCGTCCATAGGACAGGTCATCCAAGAGGGAGGAGAGGACCGGCTGGTTCTCTGAGGACATGGAGGAGAGGACCGGCTGGTTCTCTGAGGACATGGAGAAGAAGACAGGTTGATGCTCTGAGGACATGGAGGAGAGGACCAGCTGGTGCTCTGAGGACATGGAGAGGACAGGTTGATGCTCTGAGGACATGGAGGAGAGGACCAGCTGGTGCTCTGAGGACATGGAGGTGGGGACAGGTTGATGCTCTGAGGACATGGAGGAGAGGACAAGCTGGTTCTCTGAGGACATGGAGGAGAGGACAAGCTGGTTCTCTGAGGACA
>JAQQAE010004359.1:5895-18893 GCA_029823295.1 Pseudamia nigra | reverse complement strand
TAATAATATGTAAGAATAAACACTTAAAGACTCCAAAATATAAAAATGGTACAATATGTGGATCCGTGGAGTTTTTATTCCTCGAGCCTTGGGCTGGAAAACTTTGGGAAACACTGAACTAGAAACCAAAAAGTTGGGTTACTCATAGCTACTTCTTAAAATTACAATAAATACGGCAAAAGGCGCCAGCATGAATCAGCCACTGTGAGATATTTATTTTTTATTTAACCAGGAAGTCCCTTGAGAATACAATCACATTTTCAAGGGAGATACAGTATTCACCATTAACTTAGTTTTTGGAAAAAAAAAAAACCCACACAAAATATGGCTTATTTTGAGGCTCACCTGAGGCCATTCATCACACATTTATTCATTTCCTTTGAAATATCTCATAAACAGCCATTAAGATAATTACAAAAGAGAACATTTTTACTCAACAACCGAAGCATGAATGATAATTACTGTACTGTATATAATTTGAAATCAGTTGAAGTTCTGTGCAGTAGATTATTAGCATGATGCAACAGTCTTATTTGATTTTTTACTGAACATAAAATTGTGAATAAAGCAGAAAAATCAGTCACTTGGCTGCTGCATCTGTTCACATTCATGATGGTTTGGGACAGAAACATCTCAGCCTCAGGCACTTTCAGAAAGATGTGTTTCACCCAGTGTTCCTGTGGTAAAAATATGCCTCAACTGGATGAATAAATGTCTATTTTTGTATAAAGGCATCTCATTTCTCAATTATTGAGTGCAGTCTGCAGGACTGGGGACTTTTAAGGTGGAAAATTTGAAAATGATCAAATTAATTCTTTTTTGGTTGTGGTCAAGAGTCTGGAGCACCACTCCCACAGCTGGTCGGCGGTTGCTGCCATGACATGTGGCTGAGTCATGGTGCCGGTCCCAGAAATGCACCCTGAAATGACAGAGCTGCAGCCTGGGCACTCAGAGGGCATGTTGTGGTGTTTTTCTTGGCTGTTGGATGAGGATAAAAGAAGTGCAGGTGAAGCTGCTTTGACATGAGATTATTGCTCAACAAGTCCTGACGAGCAGCTCCACAGTCTGCTGCCTACAAAACACTGTGGAAAATTATGTGCATCTGTGCCTGGGACTATATGAAATCAATACAAAAAACCCTAAAAGTTGAAAGTCTACCTTAGGTAAAGGATCCTTGTGGATGCAGAGTTTAACCATGTTTTGTCAACTCACTGTAAGATTTAACACTAGAACCACCAGGACTCACTACATACCAAAAAAGCCCAATGGGTTAAATTTACAAAGACACCATTTTCACTCAAAGCACTCCATTTTTGTTCTATTTCCTGTCTATGTCATTGATTTTCTTCACAAATGAATGTCTGAATGGGTTTGTTAAATCCTCAATTGTTTTTTTGGCTCTGATTTGATAAAGCTTCTTCAAGAACACTAATCATTTTGCATGGATGTCAGTACATATCAGTCTAAAATGACAACGAAAATGTGCATTACAATAAAATATCTGCATATTGGTCTGACTTATAAATCTGTCATTTATTCATTGTAAACAGCTAGAAATTATTTGGCATATCGTTTAGATCTCACACAAATAAATGCTGTTGACTTCAAACTTTATCTGAAAACAACCTGTGCAATATGGTTATATTTTATCCAACGCCTCTTATGAATAGAAAAGGCGATATTTTGTAGTCTGGACTCATTTTGATTCTTTTTCCAACGTGGAGTGCAAAACAACAGCATTTTAGGAAACTCAAAAACCACAGTGCTTCTCTATTCTGTTAAATCAGAGCTTTGCCATATTTAAAAAAACCTGTGGATAAATTTGACCCATTGACTTTTCTAGACTTAACAGCAAATTGTTCAGTATTCCAAACTGAACTGGCATTCTGTCATGAGCAAATACCACACAACAGGGGCCAACATCTGCAATATTGGAGCAAATACACACACACACTCCCCTATTAATTTTTGTTATTGAGCTGCTAATTGGCTCCATTTCATTTGGCTGTTCTGTCAGTCAGAAGATTCTGTCACTACTCGGCAGTGAGATTAAACACTGCTTTTGATAAACACAGCTGAGGCAGAGGAGGAGATATGGAACACATTGAGATTCCTCAGAGCCTTCCAATTTTCTTTGCAACTTTTCCATGACGCTGCTCATAGATGCTCAGTCAGTCTGGACGTGCAGCCAAGCAGAGGGAATTTGGCAAAGAATGAGCTATTAAGGACAAATCTCACCAAAATTTCTTATGCAAGCATTCCTTCCTAAATCTTTGCGTGTGACAATTTAGTCGATGGTTCAGCCGTTCTATTCATCAGATGAGTCAAAGAGACGTGCACAGGAAAAACAAAGCAAAGGCGTCACGGTGTCCTGTCGTCAGACTGTTGCAGATGGTTCACCTCACCATGCAGGTCCATCCCACTACTGACATGCAGACCACTGAATTAGTTCACATTCAGCTCTCTTACTGTTGAGCAGAGAAAGCAGAACAAAAAACAGGAAAAAAACAACAACAAAATGTTTGTTTCAAGGTAAAATTAAAGCCTTATTGAAAACTAACTAATTCTAATTGCTACATTATTATTTATTATGTGACGCAACTGGAAGCTTCACAATAGCTACTGAGTGGATGCTACAGTGAGATCGTTTTATTGCTGCCCTACCTGTCAAAAGTTTGGAAACTCCCCTTCAGTGGTTTTATCATTTTCATTTTGTACATACTTAAGACATCCGTAATGCAAAAAGAACATGAAATTACGTACAGTGGCAAACAAAAAGGTGTTAGATATTTATAGTACAAGGTGGCCATATTTAGCTTTGATAAGAGCTTTGAACACTTTAGTACATAATACTATACATGTTCTTTCACAATTTGGAAGTTTTCACTCTTAATGTACAGTGTTGAAAAAAAAAGAAGAAAAAACACTGAGGTAGAAAGTGTGTCCAAACTTCTGACTGTGTGTTTCCTGATGCTTTGTGTTCCACACTTTCCTCACACACATACAAAAAAAAGTCAACTACGAGTTGTTGTATCATACTTATAATTTTAAAATATGTCAATATCTGTTAAACGATAGAAGATGTGGTCGGTAAAACCTTTTACTACGTAGGAACCAAAAACTAAAAACATTCCTGTGCAACTTCGCCCCGACTTAGTGAAGTATCAGCGCCCTAAAAATGTTAATGTAGGATGAATTATAGGTTCTCTGTGTTGTCAGAGTGGTGCTTTAAAGCCATAATTATGGGATCAGGAATATATTTTACACTAAACCATCCCAGTACCAGATACAGTACAGACACAGACTGTTTAACATATTTCCATATTTTCTGCCTGGAGACAGGCTCAGTTTCAACATTACATTTAAAAAGGCTCAAGTAAACATTTCCAGATTAAATGAAAAGGAAATGAGCGGCCAGGTTATTTTGGGAAACACATTCATGTTGCACTGTATCATTCATATTGTGACAGACAGCCAAGGCTTAGGCTTTGAAAACAAACAACAGTTGAGCATATGCATATGCTTTTTTCAGAAGAGCTGTAAAGATAAACAAAATGTTCCCAGAGAAAATTATTGCCGACATTGGGAGGCAGGACTGTTACACATATCCAACTATGATCTGTCAGGACTGATAAAGAGAGTGGTCTTATTCTCTTTTTCACTTTTTGTCAACATGAAACAGGAAAGCGGGATCAGATGTGTCATCTTACAGATTTAAACAAAGTTTGCCCTGATTCACCCAGAGCAGATGGAAATCACATCTAATTTAGTTGAAAAATGTTGAAACCACAGTGTGATTAAAGTTCAGACAAACAAATATCTTTTGGAAATTATCAAATCATCAGCACTAAATCAACTAAAAAAATAAAATAAAAACAACTGAAGAAATTTATAATTAAAATGAATAAAAATGAGCACTATAACAAACAAAATGAACAAAAATTTACCGAAAATGACAAAAAAAATAATCAAGAAAAGCACCCTGCCTTTGCTCAAGTCAGCTGGGATAGGCTCCAGCCCCCCCCTCCACCCTCCCACCACCCACAGGGTTAGGGTTAGCGAGCAAAATGGTTATGTGAACTCATAAAAAAATGGAAGAAAAAAACCGGGAGGATGAGTTAATGCAATTGCAATGTTTTTCATTTTTTAGTTTTATTGATCATCATCATTCATTTTCTTATATTGTTCATTTTTTGCTCTGGACTGATGATGCATGCTGTGCCTGATCGTCATGAAACTGCCCCACCCTGCTCAACATCATTGAACACTCAACAACAAGGTGAATTCCATAAGAATCCTCCCCACCGACTGACCCAGTGGACAGGTGTAACATCACATCCTGTGTTTGTTTGATTCTGATTCATCATATTGTTCATTTCATTCCTTGATTCAGTGATTAAGGTAAAAAAAATTGAAACAGCTTACATATGATCAGTAAGTACTACGCATCCTATAAATTCATGGGAATCCTCATCAGAAAAACACTTGTGCACATATAGTGAGTGTAAACATACAGAGCAGTGAGACTGGCAAATTACACGGTTTGCAATAACAATATAAACACACAGTTGACAGTTAAACCATCCCCAATTGTGGAGCAAAGCTAAAGAGGTAACAAAAGTACCTTTATTTTGAAAAATATTTTGTTTTGAAGGAAAAGAAAAAGTGAAGGCTGACTTTTTTGTATGATTCAAATAAAAAGATGTCATTTATTGCGAGATGTTTCCAGCTTTGAGGTCTTATCAGGGTTCCCACTCTTTTCCAGGATTTTTCCAGGACATTGTCAGCTGATAAGTGTGACATATTTGTATGTGTCATTTATGACAGTTATTCAATTTTTCAATTCAATTTTATTTGTATAGCGTCAATCATAATCGACAATTATCTCTAGGTACGTCACAATTCAAGGCCGAGACCTCAAGATTATACAAAGAGTAAACCCAACACAACCACCGAGAGCAAGACAAGGGCGACTGGGAGGAGGAAAAACTTCCTTTAACGGGAGAGAAAACCTCCAGCAGAACCAGTGCCTCAGGGTAGGCGGCCATCTGCCTCGACTGATTGGGTTTAGTGGACAGAGGAGAGACAAAAAGAGTAGAGATAGAACAAACAACAGACACTGGACTGGTCCACAATCAGCAAACACACAGCAAGGACATCAAAACACCTAGAGACCTAGGACTTAGGGAGGAAGAACAAAACTACAGGGAAAACGCAAGTTAGTATCACAGTATTGCAAAAATGAAAAAAAAAAAATAAAAAAGGGGGGGTAGAGAGGGACAGAGAAAGAGGTCATACACTAGTACATGCCGGGTCATTCATTAATACATGCCCCCGCCCTCCTGTGTTCACACTCACAGACCAACACTAGCAACACCCTTCAACTGAAAGTCACTAGTTTTGTCTCTAGGTGCTTCTTTGAGAAAGAAGTCGTTACTGGGGTCTGAAAAGTCATTAACTCTAGCGACAAAGTCAAATGGAAGTACTGGATAGCAGGAATGCTCTAAGGGGGAAATGCATATTTGACTGGCTGGTAATGTCATGTGGGGTGCTGCGCTGGCCAGAAGCAGAGAAGAGGTGTGCCTCAGCGTTGAAGACAGCATCAACACAGACATGTATGAGGATAAATTTTAACCTGTTCGTGTTCACTCACAAGGCGGAGAGAAACGAGAGGACAAATAATTTTCCAGGACAACTTAAGCTTTTCCAGGACATTTAACTTTTTTTCCTCATTTTTCAAATGTTTTCCATGACTGGACAATTGGTCAATGATCTTATAGGTTTTCGAGGTTTTCCAGGAAGCGTGGGAACCCTGCTTATATAGCGAGGAAGAACTTGTTCAATGCCAACAAAAAATAATGACTGGCTTAATCCAACAGATGACCTCGAGTCCGACTAACCTACATGTAACCAGGCCTAAACAAACAATTATCAAACGTAGGATTAGAATTTGGATGAAGCCAAGATATTTATATCTGCTCTAGAGATAAAGATGTTGTTGCACAGAACATAGTGACCCTCGATAAAATACAGTGTGTGATATGAGGTCACCAACAGGAGGAATCAAGAGCAGAAACACTCCCTCCACTTTGTGTTGACAGAAGGAGAGGGTGATTTCCTGCCATGGTCAAAGAGCTGTCTGTGTCCCAGAGGATGTGGTGCATTTGTGTATGTGTGGAAACAAAACTAGCCTCCTGAACTCCATCATCTCCAGTTGCAGTCTGAAGCACTGCCCCATTTTCTGCCCTCAGCTGAGCCCGATGAAACGCTTCACTGACTGTTTGAAATACTTGTGGTGCACCCCTGTTCAAAGAATGCACACATTAAAAAAGTAAAAGAGAAAGTTACAAGTCTGTCTCTGGGAAGGATTTATTTCCCGTGTCTGGCAATGGCGAACGCTCACGTGCATACTAGGCAAGAACTAGGGCTGCACAATTTGGTGAAGATGTCATTGTAATTACTGTGGTCGATACTGCAATTTTCAATTTTTATTTGAGTTGAATACCTTAATTATGAACAAACGTGAACACATTTTTACTCCAGACTAAGCACAAAAATTTAAACAAGCAAAACAAGCACTACCGCCAGACAGAATAGTAGTTTACTTTTTCGTTTTGCACTTAACATTAAAAAAAAATCTACATAGAAATAAACCAAAAATTAGTCAATTCAGTAATGAAAAAAATAAAATTATCACTAAATGAACAAATAAATATTTTAAAAATGAACAAAAATGAGCAGAATTATCAACAAAACCACTGAAATATCAACACATGATCCACTAACAAGATCTGCAAAAAAAAAAAAAAACCCATCCCAATAAGCAAGATTCTGCAAAAATAATCAGAGGGATCATATCTCCCAGAAAACTTGGATGCTGCTGTAGATCCTTCAGGGGGAGCTGGAGGGTGTTGCTGAGGCAGTAAGTGTATGTGTTCCAATGGTCTTTGAAGTTTGAGGAATAAATGGATGTATGTTATCTATAAATCGAAGTCAACTGAATATTTAGTAACATAACTTCCTACTCGAAACTGTGCAGCGAGCATTTGTAAGCATTTTATCAAAATGTGATATAAATGGGTGACATACGAACAGAAAAACCCGATGGCAGTGGTCTTCTCCATGATGAGACCTACAGTATAGGTAGGAGTGATACATATGAGTATGACAGCGATGTGATTGCAAAACACTTATTTAGTAACTCTCAACCTCCATCATAACACAAAATGAGGGAATGTCTTTAAGAAAAATGCTGTTCATCCCTCAAATTCTGGAGGCATGTGGTGACCAAACACCTTGCTTAGACACATGTTTTTAGGCAATTTGTCACCTATGTGTATTGCACTGAACCTTGGATATCTGCACCTGAGGGGCTCAGAAGACACCCATATCAGACACTTAAACCAGCTGGCACCGCTTCCCATTTGAAGAGGCTCTGGATGTCTGAGGTTCTTAACCTGAGAAAAGTGTGAGCTAAGACATCTAGTAAAGCACATTCATGTCATTAAAACGTCAACCCTAAGGCTCAGGGTAAAGTTCAAAGGCACAAAGCAGATCTTGACATCATATTTCAAGTCCTCATCCACCCACAGGGTCCAAAACAAAGATAGAAACCCACACCGTCCTTAGCTTGTCATTTGTTTGTGATATGGAAGCCTCATTCCTTCTCTGCTGTTTGACTGAATAGAGACAAAAAGACTGACAAAAAATAATGCGTCATGAGCTGCTTCATAAGCATTTAGATACATTTGTTAATCAATTATCGATGAAACACAACAATCACATACAGTAACAGACACCACTGAACTGTATATCTACATGTAGCATGAGATTAGTGGCTTAATTTGGATAAATGTACTGTATTTCCAAAAGCCAACTTTTTGGGCCTTAGGGTGTACTCAAACTAGGGCCATTTTGGCTCGAGCCAAGCCGAAGCTTGTTTGCTCCCACTCCCCACTCACACTGACAGCTCTGAAACAGGCTGTACATAGGAGGAGATCACATCACAGTATCCATTTACTACTTTACTGTGTGGCTTATGCGAGTCCTTTTTGGTCACATACAGACTTCGACTGGATTATACATTATATAAGGCGGCAATTTTGTTTCATCATGTTAAACAGTTGCAGAGGGAGCAGGAAAAGAGATTTATACATCTGAAATACGTCGGCTGCGCATGCGTGTATTCGCATGTGAGCAACCGTGCCGGGCTGTGGCCCACCTCCTCCAACCGCCGCAGGGCTGGGAAGCGTTCCGCACTGGAGCGCAGCTCGATTGTACTCACATTACTCACACGGTCTGAGCTTTAGGTGTGAAACATGCCCCAGCGTGGCACAGATTACACTCGTAGTTTTATTGTGCTTCTTTGAAACAGATCCATCTCAGCACACAAGTGCTCCATGACCCTGGGAAGGAGCCATGAATATGACATTAAATGACAGTAAAACAATACACCAAATCCACTAATTACATGGTAGGGTACATGACATAATCACTGTTTGGTCATAGGCATTTTTAAACTACGCAATTCAAATCGGCATATGGGAAAAAGCCACTCCCACCATGATCAATTATACTACATGCAATAAAATATTAACGCAGAGTTGGGCGATAGGGACAAAAATGTTCTCACAATGAAGACATTGATAATGACAATTTTCACTATCAATGTCAAGTGTCATTTGATTTAATTTAACCAATAAAAAAGATAAACACAACAATGTAAAACATGCAGAAAGTCAAAGACAAACATGCAGAAAACAAAAAAATTACACAATTGTGGCAAATAGATAAAAATGAGAGGCATGTAAGACAAAAACATGGTAGATCCAAATAGACAAAATGGTAAAAATTACAAAAAAAAAGACACAAAAAGGTACAAAAAGATTTAATAAGACAAACGATGCACAAGGACAAAAAATGACAAACAAAAAGACAACACTGGCTAAAATATCACACACAAAAAAGTAAAAAATATGAAGAGGTACCAAAAAGCAAAAAATGATTGAAAACAGGCAAATAGAAAAAGGCATAAAAGATGGAAAACCAGAATGTGAACTATAGAATATGATAAGCATGCAGTCTGATTGTGTGCCCTTTTCAAATTATATTAACATAATGCCACTCATTAAATAAAATCATTAAATAACAATAATTAGTGTTTTATCGTGCAGCCATATGTTGTCCAAAATACAGTACAAGGTTAAACATATTTAAGACCTTAGGGTGTAGATATCAACCTATTTGGGTTAAGACTTATTTCAGCCTCAGCAAAGGGTTTGTAGCTGCACAAAAATATAATATTAGGACTGATGTGAGTCTTTTATGACCAGAAGCAGAAGCAGAGAAACCCTCAAAAGTACATCCTGTGAAACCTGTGGAGCAGCAGCAGCTTCTGTAAACAAGAGGAGTCAACGAACACCAAACTGCTGAGAAGGAAACTGTTTTCTTCACAGACTGAGGGTTTACAGAGTTCAAATTGCGAAAAAACAGAGAAACAGTAAAAAAAGTGGGATTTAACTTCTCTTCATGGACTGTCATACTCTGAAGACAAGATGGAGACAATGAATGGGCTTAAAGTCATGGTTTTGAAATGAAAATAAGGATATGGTGAAGGGGAGAGAGGTAGTAAATGTCATCCAATTTAACGGCTCAGATACTTCTAATGATTAACGGCGGTTTGAGGAATGCATTCAAATTAAAGCCAGATATTCTGCCTGAATTTTGAGGATTTGTGCCACATATTGCAAGAGGGCGTGCAGTTCAAATCCACACAGATAAACATGCATGCTGATATGAGCTTCCTTCTTATCTGGGTTAATAATGGCAGCAGGTAGTAAAACAAAACCAGGTGGGAAAAGTGAAACAATGTGAGTTGGATTGGGCTGATAGCATGAAATTTGTCCAAGCAACAATGACAATTTATAGTATGTCAAGTTTCCTTTAGCTGGAAGGAAGTTTGTGTGTATGAAAGGAAACATTGGACTAATCTGAGCTGTGATGGTGGCTTTCAGCAAACCATGGAACATTTCAGGAGACATTTTTGTTTACCCGTTTTCAACGAAGTATATGACAACATCAAGACTGTTCCATCTGTGTCAACTATTGGCTATACAACTAAATAAATATGGACAAGATGTGCAATGGATTCAAATACATGAACTGTTAAAGAGAAGGTTGTATTACACATTGTGATTAACTAATAAAAAATATGCATGAGATACTCAGGAGATTGGAATTATCCTTTCTAGCAAAACAAGGAAGTAAATAATCCTGCTTCCTCAAATAATGCACAATTCCTTTAATTCACCAAAATGGGTTTCGTTATTTAAATGTGACCGACTACCACAAAACAGTCTGGAAATAATGATCCTCCACAAAGCACGCACTACAAGACAAATGGAACTTGAGTTAGAGATGTGAGATTTGGATGTTAGGCACTTTTTAAAACCATGTTCTCCTGTAAAAGGGCTGTTAAAGCAGTATTAGTGCAGGTTTATGTGCATGTGCGTCTGTCTATCAGGGTAAAACATCTAAAAAATGTAGGCTTTTAAAAGTACAGGTAAAGACAGGCTCTCTCGTATGCTGAGCTAACCTGTTAGGCAGAAATAAACAGCGAGCTAGTATCTGCCCGAGAGAAGAGGAATGATTTACTTTTTACTATAAGTGAGGAGATTGAGTATTCGCAGTGTGCATAATTTACTTCAAGTTTATTAACATTTTCAGGTGCTTGAAAATCAAATAATCACTAAGGCTTTTTATCTGCAAGAGAGCCAGTATAAAACAAATGGAATAGTTGAAGTTTTACTTTAAAATGTAACATATATTGAGTGATTCACGGCATAGACCAATGAACAAGAAAATAGATCATATTTAACTTAAAAATTTCGCCAGGAGTTGAAAGGGATCAGTCACGATTTTAGAATATTTAAACAAGTGAAAAAGTATTCAAAATCAGTTAATTAAAGCAAGTATTGTGTCAATCTGAAAATAAACATTTACTTTCATATTTACCAGTGAGTGGTAGTAACATGACAGGGAGCGGCTGTCCATCTCACAGCAGTTTGTCAAGCACCATTTGTCAACAACAAGAGGAACAAGTCTGATAGGTGATGCTGTTACTGGAGATGTGGCTGTGATGTAGGATTAGACTTACTGCAGAACCTGAAGCGTGTAAAACTAGCTGTCCAAAAGTTGCATGTGAAGTCCTTCAAATAAAAAAATACATGTGAAATGCAGTGCAAAGTCCTGTAAAGTGAGCTCATCATAAATCTACCACAGCCAATTGAGAATGAAAAATTAGTGGAAGCGATTCATATATATCAAAATATATCAATGTGAGTGTTTTATTGGAAATTAAATCACACACTTCTAGTCAGCATTTAGTCTTTTTAAATCTATGAATAAGTAAACTGTTTGGTGGCGGTGTGAGTGGGGTGTTAAGTTCCTAATGACTATCAATTACCGATTGGGCATGAAATGCCCATCTCTAGTAGCTGACAGGGCGTGAAAACTGCTTGTCCACTATAACATTAGGTCAAAGATATTTAAACTGTTCAAAAGGACTACATCACTTTTTCTGAGCTTCTGGGGGCTTATCATCCAAATATTTGTGTGAAATGGACATCAAATATTAAAAAAATGGATCAGCCTGTAGCCAAATGATTTTGTGTGGAAAAAGGACTAAGATGACCAAGATACTGAACTGAAGAACAACACAAACAAAAATCTACTGAAAAAGTGTCACAACTCACATTGCAGCCAGTGTGAATAATGTTGATGCAAAGTTTTCATGTACTTTTGTGTTGTTCTGTCTGTCAAAGTTTAATCATAAACGCTTCTTCCACCATAAAGTTCAGTTTATTTGCACGTTACAACATTTGATTTCTATAAAATCAGCGTGAATAAATTGGGCAATACATTTTTGGCATGACATGAGTCGCACCAAAATGCACCCTGTTCTTCAGTTTGTCTGTGTACGGGTTTGCGCCAAAATAAAAATAAGTCACTCAAAAAGCTCCCACAAACGAAAAGAACACACAGGAGGATCAGTTTGGGTGCAATTACAGGTATGTGCAGCTCTAACATGTGGGATTTCTACACGGGTAATATCACATGTTTGACAGACAACAGTCATTATGAGCCATGAAAATAGTATTTACTTCTAGATTCATATCTGTCAGTGTCACAAGATACGTCGACATCCATAGACATTACTCACACTTAGCAGAAGACAAAAGCTCATAAAAAGAGCCACAGAAGGGCAATGTGGAGACGGTGATTACCTCCGTCAGCCCCGTCGCCCAACAGCGAGCCAACCTGCTATTTACAAAACGTGAACATTTGCTGAGTGGGCACCTGTTGCGCCTAAGAAGGCTTAAAAGTATCACTATGTTTTTCAGCTAACATATAATCTTTTGAAAACTTTTTAAGCTAGACTAAAATAAGGGGTTTTGTAATAAACAGTACGTATATGGACAAAGAATGGAGACACCTCATTGTTGCACCTACAGCAACTTTGACATCTTGTTAAAATCCATAGGTATCCTTATGATATTTGAGCTGCTCCTCATTTTAAGTATTAACAAAATTAATCTAATGAATAAAATGGAAAAAATAAATTTCAAAACAGAGGTAGCACATTTACAGTTAATCATGGTTGGCAAAGCTAAACTATGGAAATTGATGGAGATTTTGGAGTTCAAGGCTCCAGGGGATGTGACAAAGTCGGAACTTATGTCATGTATTATGCTTAACTGTAATTCTGAAGAGTGGGATTGCTACCAACGGTTACAACTTGAAGCAAAGCATGAGCAGAAACAAAAAGAGCATGAGCTCCGTATGGAAAAGATGGAGCAGGAGAAAACGGAGAGAGAGAGAGAACATGAGAAGGTTAAACTTGACTGGGAGAAAAATATGCTAGCATTACTTAGCGGACGCCCAGATTATCATGAAGTGATTGAGGCAAGTGAATTCTCGCTGGTACCGCAGAGGTCCTC
>JAQQAE010004358.1:0-18896 GCA_029823295.1 Pseudamia nigra | reverse complement strand
TAATCCGGTGCGGCTTATGTATGGAAAAAAATTAAAAATGTGACATTTTTGGACAGTGAGGCTTATAATCAGGTGCGATTTATAGTGCGGAAATTACGGTAAGCAGGTGACATATGAGACAGACAGAGTGGGAGATATGTGAAGAAAATCTTGTCACCATCTTCACCCAGTCAATGCAAGTGCATCACACAGCAGCTGGAGTATTATCTGCATAATCCAGCTATCGTTTTCACGCACACTTTCATGGCTGGCCAGTGGACACATTATGGATTTACAAAGAGGATTAGGTGACGATAGTTGCTCTGAGATGAGAATGACAATGGAAATGTAGTGACTGCAGCTGAAATACATTTACGCTGCTTCAATTTGAGGTAGTTTGTCACTTTCTGGTTTCTACCTTCTACCAAAATGTCTTCGAAAGAACAGCTTTTCAATTTAAGGCAGCTGCATGTACATCATTTGTAAGATATTGTTCTTTCACAGTAATCAAATACAGTGAAACGGCACCAGCCAGACTAGAAATACATTATTTACATGATTATTATACTGTAAACAAATGCGGTACAACAATCTCTACTCTCTATTTTACTGTTCTTGCACATTCCCTTCAAAACAGAACACAATGTGAAATCACAATTGACTGTGCAGCTATGAATTCTCATGTTTTACTACATGTTTTGTTGCTTTCTTTTCTCTTCTTTTTTTTGAAACACATAACTCCACAATGTGTAATTTCCTCAATCAATTATGTAATTTGTTTGGGGACTTAAAAATTAAAATGTAATTTGTGAACATAGAGATTTGGATGTTCGGGGAATTGAATTAGTGCAGCTCAGATTAGTTCCTGTGCATGAGGCTTAATGGAAAATACTATTAAGAAATTATACTGCAACTATCTAAAGTCTTCTGTTACAATATGTTTCATCTGTCTCAGTGGATTGGGAAAGGGCAGTTACTTGAAACTGTAAATGCAACAAAGTCTTTTTTCCAGAGCAAGTATTGCCATTCAGGGACAGGACACAAAAACGCAACATTGTTCTGTCCAAAACACACTTACTTCTGCTGTGACGATGGAAGTAGCATCATTAACCTTCGGTGGAGTGTCAGGGATGGGGAAAATGCCACAGGAAGGCTGTTCAGCAGACACTCACATCACAGCTGCTGACATTGCTTCTACTTACTGCTCAAAAAAGGGCTGAGTGTGTGCCCTGGGAAAAGGATTTGTGGCTAATGCTTGTCACTAAACACACATCAGGGCACGCAGATACACACAGTTATTACTAATAGACCTGGGACAATTATCATTTTGTTTTATTTAAATCAGCATCATTTTTTTAATCCATGTATTTACACCAATATACATGAATATACTGTATTTGTTATGTTGGGACATTTTAAACTATCATAGGATGCACTCTGGAGAAATAGTGCAGAAAAAGCCCATTTTCATATAACTTGACCTAAAACAGGCCATTTGGAACTTTTCCTACTCTCAAATATGACCCATAACATCCATCCATCCATCCATTTTCTACCCTTTAATCCTCACAGTGTTTCTTAAATTTTAGTCCGTACCAACTGAACTAAACAGCAACTATGGAAGTGTAGGAGCAGCCACTCCCAAGAAAATCACCACAGTTTTATTCTCATTTCTAACCCTTTCTTTCATATTGTACTTGTTTAGGCTAAGGGACAAAAAGGTTGAGTTGAGGATTAGATTTTGGTAAAATGACACTTCTTCAGGGGGTTGGAGCAGAGGACAGAAAAACACAAAGCATGAAACACTCAAAATTCATGGTGTGGGACACAAACCTGGGTCTCCCGTGAGGCTCTGCTAAGCCTTCTTGTGCTGCCATAACCTCCACCACCTCCTTCTAATAGTTATATACAGTTATAACATTTAAGGGGAGGGCACCCTAATATGCAACTACATGGTGATGTCAGCTACTACTAAAGGTCACTTACTTTTGAAATGTAACCAAAACAAAGAATGTATGCTGCCATTTTTGGGGGTAGGAGAGGCTCGGATGATGGTGTCCACCAACAGAGAAAGGATGTGAAAACATCATCTGTCATTTGAAGTTGACCAAGCAAACACTGAAACATCACATGCTGAACACAGCAGAAAATGTTGAGTTCACAAACAAGGAATGATCCATCTGGTATTTTGAACCAAAACTTAAAATACATAATCTGGGACTATATAATACTTACATTACATTTTTTAAAAACAGATACATTGTGTCTACCTTAAAATAAAACTATATTTTTAACCTATTAAAGCACCATTGTTAGGCTATGAATGGAACAAACATATATACAATGATTATATCATACCAACAGGTTGCTTTTGAATTTTGGTGGAGCAAGTAATGTCTCCAGAGAAAGTGCTAGTTATGTTTTTTTTTTTGCAATTTAGAGCTTTCTCATTGTTTAAAAACAAAACATTGATTAATTGCAATAATTTTCTATATTTCTAATTTATGGTTTATAGGACAGAACAAAAAAACATCTGTTGCTACTTCTCTACACAACCCACACAATACTGACACACATGAACACACATGGAACCCTTTGTTTAAGTCAAGGGCATTCTCACTTGCCCCTCTTTCCATAATTCACTAGGTCCAGCAGGAAGTTTGGCAACATATTCCAACCAAATATTTATGGCAGCAGCCTGCAGGGATGCTTAACTCATGAACAAAATTTATACATTATATGTACATGCAATACTGTATGTAGTACTACTGTGTATACAAGTATGTGCCTTTGGAAGTGAAGGGGAGGAGTGAGGCAACACAGGGTATAATGAGTACGAGGGAGAGAGGTGCAGAGGACAATGTGTGGTGGATGCAAAGTGTCATGCTGTGCAGCAGTGCCATACCAAGAGTGATTAAAACAATGCCTCAGGTCAGAAGTGGATTGGGATGATGGGAAGCATGGAGACATCCAATCACCATCTGCTAACAGTGTGCTGACTTTGCCCGCCCCAGTAGTTAAGGAGACACTCCTACGGGCCCTCGGGGTATCTGGCAGCATGTGGCCTACATTTTTAGACACCATGCAGGCACACATGTCCACGTACATGCACCTTCAGACACATCATGCATGAGTGTAGTACTCCAAGTGCCAATCACTTACATAATCAAAGGCATTTAGGGGGTGGTAGTCCTATACATGGATATGTATGAACGTATGCATGCTGGCGTTACCTACAATATGCTGTTTTCAATGAAGGAAAGGTTAGCATTGATAACTCATAAATGTTACCTTCTTCTATTCTCTGCTCTCATATTCTGGTTTAGAATCAGGCTCAACCATGCGTTTATGTCCATTTCAAACAAAGAAAAATAGACAAGTATGACCTTGTTGTCCTGCTATTTTGATATAAACCCCACAGAGGCCATTCGAGAGCAGTGTGGCGCTTGTAAGGTTTCTTGTCCAGTTAATAACTGAAGAGGTTTCAGGACACAAGCTAAAATGACAAATGGTAAATTAACTGAGGGTTTCCAATATTAGATTATTTTATTTTTTGAGCTGTCACTTATGCACAACAGCTAGTGCCAGAGCTACTACCAGCAACTCAGACTGAGAATATGCACTTGGAAATGCGCATAGAGTGTCTCCCAAGATTCATAATTCTCTGTGGATGGTGGAAGGGCCATCTCATGTGGTTATTACTGTGTACTTATGTATCTGATGTGTCTAAATGCTGAATTATGCAGGGAGTGTGATACAGCATATGATGCATGATTATTTGTGAATATATGCAAACAGCTACTGACATGAAAGAGGCCAGCACAATTTCACTTTGAGGAAATAGAAGAAATAAATTAACATAATCTGTCTGGGAATATAGATGGTTCTACTAAATACTTTTCTACACATTTCCACAGTTTGTGATGTGCACCTTGAAAGTGTCACTTGACCTATGTCAAAGGAAGCATTCTCTTGGTGAGTGCTGAGTGACCCTGTGAGCACAAAGGAAGTTTTGTCTGAAAATGTTGTTTTAAATGAAGCACAATGTGATTAATAATCCATCAACTGGAGACATGCTAGTATTGCAAAGTGGAGGCAAAAAGCAGATGAACCACAACAGTAAAATAAGGTTAGGCAGGACATTTTGAGGGGAGTTTAGGCTGCATGCGTGATGTGTTACTTCTATCAAATTTGACTTTACTTGGTCTCTCAGAGGGTAACTATTCACTGAATATCAGAAAACACATTTATAATTTGAAAAATATTTCTTTTGTATGCATATAACATGTTCCCTGAGGCTGCACAATGTAAGAAAATTGTACTAGACTAGTTGAGTTAATGGTTGAATAATTAATAACCTTTATTAAAAAACTGAAAATAAACATTGACAGAAAGAACATAATTGTACTGAATGCCATAAATATGTTAATGAAGGTGCTGATCCATGGCAGCCAGTCAGGTTTTTCATAGAGGAGTTAGTGATATGTAGTTATCATGTGTAAGATGACATTATGTGGAGGCAGCTGAAGCCAGTCCACAGCATGCATCAGGCCTGTGGTTTTACAACCCATTGCAGGGAAAACTGGGAAAAACAATCAATCACTTCTTTTTACATTAATAATGTCAAACAATATTTAATGATTCTAGTTACAATATTACCTGAATAAATAAATTTACTGAATTAAAAGACTTCACATGACAGGGAAATTAATAATTAAACTGGTATGATGCATATTAAAAGAATGAATACAAACAGAAGCCAAAGAAAGCTTTAGGGGAGTATCTTGTGTGAGAAACTGAATTTCAGCACCCTGGACAGTTCATTAGTTGGCCCAACCACTGTTTCAGAACCACGGACAGCTACAGTGCTCTGAGCTGCCTTCAGAACCACAGGAGGCAGTGTGCACACAGCAGCCACAACACCACAATTAACCTATTGCATCCAGACTCATTACTGTAACCATTAAGCATTAAATTCTCAATCAACTGCATTGTAGACAGCAGCAACAACATTTGCTACTTATTTTTTTCCCCTTTTACCATTGCACCAGTAACACCAGATGAAGATGCAATCCTGAAAACAATGTGAAATTCAGATGAACTGCTGCTGTGATAAAGACAGGCCATTGCACAAATTGGCCTGGAAGCAAAGATAAAGTGACTGTTCTCCAGATGCCCTGAAGGGACATTTACCTGTGCCCTATTATAGTCTGTTACAAAAGGCGACCATTAAGGACAGACTGTACACCTAAAGCCGGCTGCACATAGAGAAACGCGACTGATCCCAACTCCACTTTATGAGTTTGGTCACCTCATACATGATCGAACGCACCTTGCACATAGCTGCAGATTGACACCACGGCTCACGCCTGGGAACTGGTGCCATCTATCGACAGTAAACATTGATTGAGTTGTGACACATTTCCACCAATGATAAAAGTCACCAAGTTGAGTTGTGACTGCAGCACATCACCGAGACTGAGTCCTGGAAATTCAACACGCTGAATTGGCACAATTTCTGTCGGGATGACATTAAAACTGAAAAATCTGGTTCGGGAACCACTGCATATCAAGGCAATTCCCAGTTGAGTTGAGATGAGGTGAGTTGTGTTTCTCTATGTGCAGCAGGCCTAAGGGGGCAACTGATTTCAGAACACCTTAGGAACTACTGTATGATCAATTGTACATTTCAAAGACAAATATTTACATGCCAAACTGAGTGAACAGCATTAACTCTGCACCTGAAAATGAATGGGCTGTGGGCAATTTGTGACATTTTCACAGTAAATATGAGGGAGAAAATGCAGAATTCATAGAACAGGTAGAGGAAGATGGCTGTATGTGCTGTCTCTTGTTAACCAGGCTGCTCTCTGATCCATGCAGTGCTTGGGCTGCAGTATTTTGGGGGCAGAGTACAAGGTGGGTTCTGAATTCTGTCCACAAAGCAACACTGGTCTGAGAGACCTGGCTGCACTATTGATTGCACTTCTGAGACAGCACTTCCAAACGTGACGGACATGCTAACAGAGGCCAGACAAGGAACAGGAGGAAGGAAGTATGTGTGTTTGTGTGCACATGAACGAGAGGGAAAGGAGTAGGAAGCATACATGTGGCTCATTTGAGATAAAACGCAAGGTTGATTCAGAAAGCAAAAGGCCAGTTCTCTGTGTGTACTGTATGTGTGTAAAAAACAGATGGGCATGGATCTGGGGAAATGAAATTTTGGAACATATAATGCATCACACGTGCCAGCGGTCCATGAAACTGAAGTCTCATTTCAGTGCAAGCTACGATGCACATCATGCACATTAAAAGAATGAAGGTCGGCCTGAAAATGGAAAGAAATACTGTCTTGTGCAAAGACTGAACTTTTGACACTTTTACACAACAAAATCATCCTCAAGGTCCACCTCAGCCATTTCAGAAAAAAAGAATTGGAAGAAACAACACTGAGGGCCAAACAGATACTTTTCATTAAAGCAAAGGGTAACAAAGAGTTCTCTGTGCACTTTGCCAGATGAAGCGAGAAAATGAGGGAAAGGGCACAAGAGAAAGGTGAGTCAATGAGCAATAAAATGTAGAACAAAGACAAGACTGGAGTTTTAACAGAGAAAAAATATGAAAGTCTACTTCCCGGAGAAATCAATTTAGCCCCATTGATTTTGTTCCTTTCATTTTTTCTTTTTACTGTTTCTCAGTCAATGTTCTCCACCCCAAACACAGAACAAGAGTGTAGCCATAAGCCCAAGGGGATGTTTTATTATCAAGATGATGACTGTGAAGTCTTGAAAAACACACAGGTGTATATATGATTAGTACATCACAGACTTTAATAGGAATCCATAGTGTCATTTAGGCATGCCTTCAATTTTTCTAGTTAATAACATAATTGCCTATTGACTTAAAAGCAAATGCCTCTCTGTGGTCCTACCCTGCTTCATCACATACAGTACATGCTTGGCAACAGAGTGTATTGTGAGGAGCATTCTTCTCCCCTGATGGCTTCAGTCAAGCAGCCTAGAGCATCAGAGAGCAGGTGGGAAGGGAACTGGAGTTTATGTCTTTTCTTCAAAAAGAGGAGCAGGATGGGCATTTATATCCCTACACATACCAGAGTGGTTCTAACCAACTGTGGCCAGGTACTGCCTCTGAAGTGAAGGAGTAGGGCAAGCATGTTTAAAAATACATGCTGAATGGAAAGGAGTTTTTTGGTTTTTCAGTTTTTACATTTTGGCACAATGGCAGAAATTTGGATTACAATGCTTTAGAGGTAATATCACTATTTCAGGCATTTGAATTAGCTGTATTTAAAAAGCCAAAGGGGAAAATGAATAATCCTTTACTGTAAAATGCTCTTCTGTATTAACTTTGAATGGCAGAGAGAAGGCAGAATTAAGAAGGTGAACTTCTCTTGAAATTTTTAACATATTTTTTTCTAATGTTTGTCATTGCCTAGAGGAATCAATGAGACATCTCTCCTTCTCACTTCATTAATAATTTTTCCTTTTCTCTCTCCCCAGCTCTGGCTTCAACTTCTTATCTCTAGTCCTCCTTCTACTAATGGTTTTGTTGAAGAGTGTGTGCTTAGCATGAGGAAAGAGGACATATGGAAATTAAAAGGTACCCAAAGTGGGTCATTAATTTTCCCTCAGCTGCACTGACTTATTTACACCACTAAAATATGTCACTGAAGAAGCAGCCATATATTGAGAGCTAATCAGATGAGTGTGAAGGATTGACGAGGCATTAGTCAGCAGTAGGGCTGCACGTTGTTTTGATTGATCTGTTAATTTCTTCTGCTTTGTTTGACCCACTTTGATGCAGCCTATGTACTGTTTTGAATCTGCAGGATATTTATATGAGATGGAGCTGCTGGAGATAAAAGCGTGCCCTGCTGGTTTGATTTCCAGGTCTTCAGATTTCATTCTCAAGGATCGATTAAGCTTCCTTTTCGACTCCCTCCACTGCTTTGCCACCTCTATGTGCCTGATGGGAAGCTCAGGGAAAATGCTTGGCTTTTCATCCCCTGCTTTTGGAGCCAACCTGCAGATTGGAAGCTTTTCGGTTGCATCTTGAGTGTGGTAAATATGCAGGTCACTGTGGTCTGCATCAAATTTTTAGTTTCCTCACGAGGAATCTGCCAGCCCCCCCGGCTTAGTGCTGAGGTGATGAAAGAGACACAAATACAGGACTAGTCTGGGTTACAGACCTAAATGTTCATATCACTGCATCCTACTGTAGGTTGATACTTAGACAGGTGTGCAGCAAAGAACTAATAAAATGAAGTTAATCATTCTAACTGCAGGTGTTATTCTGTCATTATCGGCTATAAGTGCAGGTCTCAACTAGTGGTTGGGATCCAAAAGGGAGTTGCAGCCTTGTTCTGAGTGGATTGTGAAGTGTGTGGATGGTGAAGTTAAAAAATATATATATCTATATGCCACCCCAATTCCAAAAAATTTGGAAAGCTGTGTAAAATGTAAACGCTTGAGGATCATTTGGCCACAAATTGGGTTAACTGGTAACAGGTTAACATGATTGGGTATAAAAGTAGCATTTTAGGGAGACAAAGCCTCTCAGATGCAAAGATGGGCAAAGGTCTGCCAATCTGCAACCAACTGTGTTTTTAAACATTGTGGAACAGTTTCAGGAAAATGTACCTCAACGTAAAATTGCAAAGACTTTGAGGATTCCAACACCTACTGTACAGTGTGTAATATGACCAAACAATTCAGAGAATCTCCATGTATATGGGACAAGGCTGAAAGTCAAGACTGCTTTTATAATTTTGGTTCAACAGCTTGTGCATACTGGTGGATTAACCATGACAGAAAAATGATTGGAAATTGATTTCCATTCCTGTTAATTAAAGGCATCTGTGACAATAAACCTTGTTAGGAGGAAATCTAATAAATTTGTTAAGAACTGTGTACATTAACATTACCTCCTTCGAGGAGTGAAAAGTTATGAACAGATTTGGATGACATTTTCAGGATAGGTCAGAAATGGCACAAGGACCATTTAATTAGACTCTGGGAGTGATCTGGGTCATTGGCGCCAAGATTCTTATTAGATTCTTCACCATTGTGACATAGGGCCACATTCAACCTTTGTCCTTGGAACACCACAAGTAACACTCAGCAAATTTAGCAAAAAAAATAGGATAACACCTGCAGTGATCCAGACTGCTTATACCTACAGATGCTGAGGGAAAATAGCTACTGTAAGGTAGTAAATAAAGCTATAGACATGAAACTGACACCAAATTGTAGTGGAAGGTCTGATGATTTAGTCATGTGTTAGGGATTTGACGTACCTTTAATATGTATAGAGCGAGATCCAGAAGAAAACCACCATTATAGAAATATTTTTGGTGAATAACTAATAAACTAATAATGAAATGTATGCAATTCCAAATGCTTATGGTAGGTTTTCATGGTCACAGAATTCAATAATGAAAGTCAAAAATTTGTAAGATTATTACTTTTTGTGCAATAACATTGTTATTATGAGAGGCTGTTCATGTCTTCAAATTTTCATTGCTTTAAAGCCATGAGACACAAAAGTTAAATAGAAAATATGAAAAATGGCATTAGGGTTACACATTTTTACAGCCAGCATCAGAATGCGGAAGCCCTCTTTTTGATTCTGATTCAGCTCAGGGTCAAAACTCACCGATTTCCTTCTGTCAATTTTCAATTACCATGTGTGAATGTGGGTCAAACAAACCCTTCACGCATCACACATCTTGAAGAAAAATCTAATTTACGTGAACCTCCTCATGTCAGAATCCCCTGTAACAATGTCAACCTGCCAATATTACCGTGTGCTCACAGTGGTGCCACAGAGAAGAAAACACATGCAGGCACAGTTGGTGGAGGCGTGCCTATTAAAGACGACTCCTCACACTGACTTCCTCATCTGAAGGAGTAGCCAGCCAGAGGAAAGGCATGCTGGGAGGAAAAGGCTCCCTGTGGGACACTCTTGGCTAAGTTGATTAAAGCAGTTCTCACTTGCACTGACAGCCTTGAGTTTGAAACAAACAATAAGCCAGAAGTGTTGATGTGTAATGGAGTATGCAATTCTGGTGCCATGAATATTTGGATATGCACCTAGGGTAATCATTCTTCAACTACTGCTATGTTTTTTTGGTGGATAACATCTACAAATATATGCCAATACAGACAGATGGAGAAGGAATGAGAAATACAGAGTCCACTCATATGGGGGCGGCTCATGGGGTTGCGGCTGTCTGTCTTTGCTGGCAAATACGAGCTTCCTGACAGGAGGTAAAAGTCTGACAAAGGTCTGTCAAAAGGAAGCCTGTTGTAAGTGGTTTCTAGGCAGCACTCACATCATTTCAAGGGGGTTCAACAAATAGTTTTAGATTTTTTTTAGAAGTGGTTAGAGGAGATGTGCTTTGCAGGTTCCAGAAAACTGAAAGAGTGATCATAACAGCGAAATATATTTTAGAAATGCTCAAGCTGTTTGTCAAAGTGCAGCCAAGTCACACCTGTTTCCATTCTGCTTATGTAATTGCTCGCTGCAATAACTCCCCAAGAAACAAGCAGATCATTTGTTAGCTTTCATTGTGCTAATACTGTAATAGAGGTAAGGTAGAACCTGAGTGTAGATGCACTTCTTGCAGACAGATAAAATATTGATTGTTGTACATAGAGTAGTCATTATTTTGCCATTCATTTTTGATTTTATTGCCTTCATTTTTACATGTATAGATTAATATTCAATGCTGCAGTCTTTGTGGGAATAAACAAAGAAACTATGCTGCAGGGCTGGGAAAACATGTCTAAACAAAGTGCACCACATTGCACTACTAATGACTGAGTCAAACTTCTTCACCTTTGACACAGTGGATTGGGATACTGGTTATACACATCAAACAATCTAATTACTCTGGCAGCTTTATCGGGTCTGAACACTACTGCAATATGTTCTCTGAGCTTCCCACATGTCCATATCTCATGTTAAATTATCTCCGATTGAGATGAAGTGTTTCCATGACAGATGTCAGTCTAATTGAGTGTTGCAGCTCCAGTTGGTGAGGTTGTTGCCTGGCCCCGTGCCCATTTTGTCTCTGTTTCTTGCATGATGTTGCTAAAATATAGCATCCAGCTTAAATCGCAGTACTGATGTCCTCTCAGCCATTTTCTCATTCCGTCTCTTTTGCCAAATTCCAGCAGCCACCGAGATTCAGCCACCTCAGCAACCTAACGCAGAGGATTTAAGCTCTATAGACTCTGAGCAGCGTGTACTTCATATGGAACTGAGTGCCATCACTGACCACTGATCCAATTATATTACTATATGGAATGTCACAAATAAGAATCAGCATGACTGCAGTACCAATTAGATTCCACTAGGCCATTTTCATTATCTCCAGCATGCTTCCACAAGGACATGCTATTCATAAACATAATAACTGTGTTCTGCTGTTGTTACACAACACACACACACACACACACACACATACACACTGCCCTGCATGAGCCAATAACTCCTCCAATTTCTGCTGTTCCTCAGTGTCTAGATGTCATACAATTATTTTAATTCAATTACTGTAAATTTGACACTAAATCAAAGTGATTTTTAAAGGATGAGATGAGGGAAGCACTATGAAATGAGGTTGTTCGATTACACTGTAAAAGGCATCCACCAACTAGCAGGACTTTGGGTCATTTTTCAATCTCTTCTTGTCACAAGAAACGATATTGTCACCTATTCTAACAGCTGATAGAATGGAGATGCTAGAGGTGACAAGTTTTAAATTAATTGGTTCAAAATGCCCTACTACCAGTGGTGGCTAATGTAAACACAAGCAGAAGTGAAGTAAAAGTGTTGTTCCATTTCTGATGACTCAAGTCAAAGAATTTATTAACATACAGTAAGTACTTGAGTAAGAGTAAAAAAGTATCCCATACAAAACTACTCAAGTAATAGTGATTTGTTATAGAATAATATATTGTGCTTTAACAGGTACTTTGGTTTCTCTTTGATTACTTTAATCATATTTTGGTCATTTTGCTGCTTATTTGAGTGATTTTTGTTCGTTTTTTAAACTTGACTCAATTTTTTTAAACTTTTAAAATTTGATTATTATTATTATTGTTTAACCAGCAGTGTTACTTCTGCCAAGGAGGTAGGTGGTTGTCTGTTGTCTGATTTTTCTGTCTGTTAGCAGGATTACGTTAGAACTACAGGATGAATTTTGATGACATTTTCACCAGACGTAGCCCTTGGGCCAAGGATGAACCCATTAGATACTGAACGGTTATCCGGATCAGGACTGGTAATTTTTGCATAATCCTGCTAACAAACAGACAAACCAACATGAGTAAATAAACTCCTTGGCTGGTCAAAAAATAACAGCCTGGGTGGATGTACAGTATGTGCTCTAGTTGCTTAATTTGTTCACTTTTGCTCATGTCTTGCTTATTCTGTTAATATTCTTAACTCACCTGATTATTTTGTTCATTTTTACATACATGTATGTTGCTCATTTTGTCTGTTTTATGTCTTCTAGTTTAGCTAGTGTCAAACTGCAAGAACAGCCTAGTTTGTTTGCAAATAATCTTCTGCTTAAAAACACAGTCCTGTGCAAAAAAGCCTTTGGTTTGTTGTCTTGTCTTATCTTGTTAGGAAGTTTTTGACCATACATTCACAAGACTGAATAAACTTCAGCATGGGGTCAGAACGGTGGTTCGTACTTGCAAATATTCAGCTTTAGCTCAGATGTTTTCATAGGATTCTAAATAAAACTACAAAATATATGCACAGTATAGACTCATAAAAAACTGAACAAAAAGGTTTCAACAGGCAAAACATCATATTTAATGTGATGTTCATTCTTGTGGCAAATAATAGCCCAAACAATAAGAACTATCTGATGTGCTGAACGGCTAAGTTCCTTCAATTTTGTTGGTTATCTTGCTCATTTTTGTTTATTTACTTCATCCTTTGGTTCATTTTTACTATTTTCCTTGTCTTTTTGGCTGATTTCAGATTCAATTTTGCTCATCATTTGGTCCATTTTTAATTTACTTGATCATTTTGTTGATTTTGTGCTCATTTTGTTTTGATTTCTTTCAATTTTATACTTTTTGAGTTGTGTAAAGTACAGGGTTTTTTTCCCCTCACAAACATAATTAAGAGTAAAAAGTAACCCTGTGTTTTCAGACTGATTCAGTCGAATGGATCTGAAAGAATCTTGGCACAATGTGTCCTTAAACTGACTGTTTTGATACCACAGAATGTTTTTAGGGCCTGGGAACGTTCTTTATCATGTTAAAAAAAGTACAGTACAAAGGTGCTAAATAAACTGGTTTAACCACTTTCAGATTTTATATTAACACACCTGGTCTTTTTCAATGAATTATGACATTTCACATCTTGGTAAAATCAAATTAAAGACAAATTAGTTGCTGAAGTCTGTGAACATGACAACAGAAGAAAAGGAAGGCATCCAGAGACGTCATCATTCAATCATACAAATAGACAAAAGAAAACACATTAATTTGGAAGAATGCATGAAGGAAAACCGTGAATCCATCACGTAATGTGTTAGTTTACAGATGCCCAATTTGTTCCACCATATTCTGTGATTTTCACTACACTCACTTGCTAATAAAAAGGTCAAAATTTCAAATTTATTCCTTTCTGCTAACACTATCTGCAACACCTTACCCTTATTTATATTCCCTTAAAATGTATTCTTTATTATTTATTTTATTCTTAATTATTGACTGCAGCTTCCTCATTTTGTCTGTAACTTGCGATACTTTCCGTATCTGTGTTTACTGAGCACTTAGCACCTTATAAGCTTTCCAGTGCCTAATTTTACTAAAGTGAGATATTCACAACTTATTTATTGCTTTTGCACTTTACAGTAAGGTTGCCTCTACAAAGCTTGCTTTTGCTGCCGTAACACGTTCTTGACACTTTTTTCTTCACATTTTTGTCTTGTGTAGGACTTCAGATGGAGGCTCGCAGTTGGAAGTCTTTAAAGCATGTCCAAAATAGTTAACTTTATTTCTTTTCTTCATTAAAATCATTTTCACGGAGGTGCATCGTTATCGATTTAGATCCATTTCCGACTCCCGCAGCATCTTTGCAGGTGTGCATACACTATGTATAGATTTATCTCTGCTGTGTCTCGTCACACTCTCTCTACTGAATATGACACAAAAAACAGGCTGACACTTGGTTACTGACTCCTTTGAGCAACTGAAACAGGAGATCTCAGCCATCTATGATCATTCCCTGCCATGTCATCGCTGCAATAAGGAATCTCGAACACCTCCACTGTCTGTCAGTCACGTACAAAATATAATTTGGTTTTCAGAGGTAGCTCTGGCTTCAGGTAGAAAATAAAAGAATAACCACAGTCGGATGAGAGACAACCGGAGGTGACACATCACATTAGGTTTAAGTGCTAGGTGACAGGCTGAATCTGGGAGAAAAGGCAATGAATGGCAAATGTGTCCTTTCTCATGTGGACATCTGGACGTTACATGGCTGACAGTTAGCAAAAGCCTGTCATTATTTTGGGCTTAGTAATACATGGCGGCTGCTCTGTCACAAATACAAATATGCCACTTGTAACAAAAGGGAAACAAAATCACTGTCACGTTTAAAGTGATCTTCAGGTTGAAAAGATTGGACTGCTTTCTGGGAAGTGTGTGAATGTTTAATAGAAACTGAGCGAGCGGGTGGATTGGTTGATCTTGGGTAGACCATGAGTGAAACAGCAAATTGCCTCTTCTTTAGCTAACCTTGCTCATTGCTTCATTTCATCACAGCAAACACTGGACTGTTGAAATTGAAGGTTTATTTCCTGTATGTACTGTACATGATGGCATCGCTCAGATGTCTTGTGCTATTGACTGTAACACATTTTGTTCTGAAGTTAGGTCCCATATACTTAAAATGAGGGGGAGGAAAGTGGGCAGGACTTAGCCTCTCAGTTCAAATTGCTTTGTAGAGACTATTTTTCAACCTTGTCTTCACCTTTTAAGCCCTGGCCTCTTTTCTTTTTTTCGTTTTGTTGGGGTTGGAGTTGTGTTTGGTGGGTGTAAATATGGCTTACACATGCTTGTAGTGGAGTTTCTCCTGCTTAATTTAATGCACAGTATAATTATGTTTCTACGTGCAGTTCTTTAAGCTTTTGTTTTGTACTTTTTGTTGTGGAGCAACTCCCACCCCCACTTCTGTCTGAACACATCTGCCTTTTTTGAGGCTTTGGCAGTGAAACAAATACATCTCTAATCCACGCAGAAAAATAATAATCTCCCCTGTTAAAATAAAATATATACCGGTACAACACTGTCTAATATGACTTATCTCATTACGTTAAATTAAAGTTTGTACAAATGAAATCACAGCTAAATGGCATCATACAGTGATGGGGACACGTTGAAACTGTCGAAACGTATCGTTTAACTGCCAGTGTGGGAGGCCTATTATAGTCTTATTACAAACAAAGCAATTAAATTTTTCACTCCAACATGTAAACTAGACGTTGTTGTCAGTTGACACAGGCTGCACTGTCTTAGGGTGTAAAACAGCCTGTGGGGATATAGAAGTAATACAGTCATGTAGGCAGTTGCACAACACTCAGTCTTATCTGAAACGCTGAGAATCCAATTGCCATTGACAGTCCTTACCCTCCTCATACGGCCCCATTTCTGACCTTGTCATATAATGGAGTTGTGCCAGCTTGTCATTAGAACTGAACAACATTTGTTCTTCATGGTTTTGCTGCTTTCCTACAGTGGTAATCTCACATCTCTGAGTGCTCATCTTGTCCACCTGACTGACTCTGGCAACAAAGCCGTGAGTTTGTGGAAACAGATCTAAGCACCTACTCCCACACTATGGCACAAAAACAACACATCACCCTTCCTCTAAGGCAACTGCAGAGGGGAACAAGTAATAATACCACAAGTAATTGTTATTTAAAGACATTAGCAGTAAGAGTGTAAATTTAGACAATTTGGCCGCAGCTGCTTTAGAATTGCAATCCAAAAATCAACTGCTGAGCTGACAAGAAACCAACATCTGATTTGTAAATACAACAATGGAATGTAATACTTCCCCAATGGTGCTTGAATGTTTGTAAACCCTTTAGAACTCTCTATATTTCTGCATAGATATGACCTGAGAAAATGGACCAAACAGCAAGACAGTGACCCTAAGCACACAAGTCGTTCTACCAAAGAATGTGTTAGACGATTGTTACAGAAAGCCTATGTGGTTGTCTCCAGTTGACCCAAGACAGACGAACTACAGTATGTCTTTGTTTCTGTAACTAATGTGTCCTTGAAAAATGTAGCTTCAAGTTTCACCAAACCTTATCCTACAGTATCTGTCAGGAAGCATGACATGGGCTGTGGTCTGATTTGTGTTGTGTATAAAAGACTGGATTTTTCTCAGTGTGGGGAGCCCCTTCTATACATAATCCTGTGTTTAGATTCTGTGCACTGAATAAAAAAAATCAAATACTCACCCAGGGAACAGTTAAAAAAGAATAAAGTTAATTTTTAAAACGGCCAGGTCAAAGTCCAGACTTGAATGTAATGGAAGAACCAGAAGCGAGCATTTCCTATGAGGAAACCCAGCAGCATCCCAGAGTTGAAACTGTTCTGTAACAGGAATGAGCCAGAATTCCTCCCAGTCGATGTGCACGGCTGAACAACAATTATCAGAAATGTTTAGTTGCAGTTATTGCGGCATGACAATAACCAGATACTGGAAGCATGGATTCACATACTTTTGCCACACAAGTCTGTTTAAATGGGCTCTCTTTACTGTGCACCTGCTATACAAATCATAGAAGGAACACATTATTCACCGTGTTTCTCATTCTTCTTCTGCACAAATGTTGCTCGTCCCAAGACTTAAAAAAAACCCCTCTCAAATCATACGTCGAAACATGTTAAAATTCTGGGAAGAGTGTGCAATCATACAGATTTGCAATTCAAGCAACAAGAGTTAAGATAATAGCAAAAAAAATTCCCATTCAGTTCCAATGGGAAGACTTAAAACACAGAATTCAGAGACTCATAAGTCTGTTACACTTTAACATATGAACAAGACTGAATGTTTAAATGGCTCACAAAACATTAGACTTTTTTGATGCCAAACAGCATTTTTATATCTGATATGACTTTTACAAAATTGTAGTTTAAGTTTTAGTTGGTTTTCATACTTTTTTGCATTTGTAATGGGTTAGAGTGGAAGTCTAACTGGGAGAGTGAACAAAAGCTCTGAAATTATCCAAAAATGTTCTATTAAAACTGCTCTTAAGCTTAGGTTGCTTACAACAGGTCCATAGTTTTTACTAGAAATAGCCACATTTCTCCTATTTCAGAAAATCTGCCAACCATAGTCCAGCGACTTAAAGAATTTAAAATCTGCATCTCAGAGTGACAGAGGATCCATCCAACATTGTATTAAAAGAGATTAGAGGTGTCTGTTCAACTCCGGTCACTATCACTTGTTTAACTCACTGTTTCACACAATTTACAATGAACTTACATAAAAATCATATCAGCGCATTGAGCCAAACCTCCTATCACTCCTGGTCAAAAGATTTTGATGATCTGAGCAAAGGTTTGTGACACAGAAGCTTCCTCACTAAGCCTCTCTGGCAAGAGGGTCTGAGATTATCACAGACAGAAAACACTAATACTGAATGAATAATGATTCTCACGTTTTGGGATTTTAAGAGGCGCTGTCATTTACGAGCGAATGTGCAGGCAAACTCAAATTTCCATGAAATTTTCTCGTTGACTTTTATGATTTGTGTGATGATATTTTAGGTCATATTTATACAGAAATATAAAGAAGTTCTAGGGGGGTTTAGTAAAGCACTTTAAAGCTCTGCTGTACTACTTTGCAGGCAACCTTTTAGATACTGCAACATGTGAGCACCTTGTCTGATGTCCCACTTCAGCAGGACATATAAGACCCTGAGTAACACTTTTAGAAAGCAGGCAAGTCCATTGTGCCGTAATTCAGAGCTTTTAGACTCTAGAGGTCAGGCTGAGAGAAAAGTAAAGTCTTTTAACAGCTTACTGATAATGTGTTGGGTGCCACACAAATACAGTTCAGCTGTTGACTTTTACACAACAATTAGTCATTAATAGATATAAATGAGTGCGGTTCACGTTGGGAAATAACTGGCCCTAACATTAACCTCTGTGTAGTAAAATCCAGACCAGACAGCTTCACGTCTCAGCAGTTTTACTGTTGAATGTCAGAGTCAAGTCCTGTGAAGGAGTTTGAGTTTCCAACCTCATTTGAATATCTCCGACGATGAAACTCGTGAGTGTGTGTGTGTGTGTGTGTGTGTGTGTGTGTGTGTACATGTATATGGTGAAAAATCTCACTAGTCAGCGTGTGTCTTGCCTGTTTTCCATAGTAAGTACACCTATACTTGGGCGAAGATTTTGGAGGTGGGGGGGATTCATTCTTCAATATTTTGTATAATGTCCAAAGCCCCCCCTCCCCAAAAAAAAGCCTCATTCTTGGTTGATTTTGTTTATTATGATGATTTTGTTCATTTTTATTTATTTTCTCGGGTGTTTTGGTCATTTTGTTGCCTATTTGCTTCTTTTTTATTCATTTTTCTTGATTTTTGGTATATTTTTGCTCACTTTGTTACTAATTCTTGCTCATTTTGTTGCTTTTTTGTTATTTTTGTTAATTTCTTAATTGTTTTCTTCAATTTTGCTCATTTTCTTGATTATATTATTTATTTTTTAAACTTTTTCATGTTATTTTGTTCATTTTGTGCATTGTTTTGATTTTTCCTCATTTTTGTTTATATACAGTGGGGACAATAAGTATTGGGAAATGTAAAAATGTGCAAGTTCACCCATTTAAAAAGATAAGAGAGG